>JAIMZG010000092.1:0-26005 GCA_020466075.1 Colletotrichum coccodes | reverse complement strand
AAAAAAAAAAAACAAAAAAGAAGAAAAAAAAAAAGCGCCGGGTGGATCCACTCGCCGTTTCTACAGCGTGGATGGAGTTAGAGGACGGTTGCCTGCTTGCGACCGTCAACTCCGCGTCGCGGCCAAGACCTCACGAAGTTTCGACGCCAGACTAGCCACTGGTTCGCATCCTACAGAGAGCGCCCTAGAGTAGATATGTCACAGCCGTATGACGAGCGAAACAGGCCAGCCCGGACCAGCAACAGCTCCGCCGTCCTCCAGCGTCCGCTTGACGTTGTGGTCGCGGGAAGATAACGAGGTGAGATGTTGGCCACGTCGGCGCGCGGCGGATGAAGCGAAGTGATTTTGAAAGTCGGGAAGAGGAAGGTAGAGGTGATGGGGGTATAATGAGAGCTGTATTGGTGGAGAAAGATGTAGAAGACGCTGCAGTCCTCAGCCGCAGACCGTGTCGTGTCGGGGGCTCATATCACGCACTCCCATCCGGGAGGGTCAGACAATAACCTCGCGTGTGCCTCGCGGTAATCTCATACCTCCGCGAACTCGACCTGCATGATCCATTCCAGATTCGCCCCCAGTAGCGGCTGATTACCGCACTTGACCATCATCATCCTATTTCTGGGCCCCCCTCGGTGTCAGCACTCTAGCCAAGGTGTGAGATAAGGTACTGTGGACGACGCCGCACGTCCGCATCCAGAGTCCGAAGGAAGGATCCAAGATTATCCCTGAACAGCTGAACGAGGGGAGCAAATACAAAGGCACACGGGCATGGATCCTGCGCAGAGGTCCTTTGAAAGTGTGCGACCGACGGTGTTGCGCATTCGGAGGGCTGCGCAGGCTTCAGCGCGGGGGAACAGCTGTAGCCTTGTGCTGCACACCACCACGGCGGGGCTTGGTGGTGGCATGGGTTCGCGAACCGAACGGAGAGCGGAGGCGCGCTCGTGTTCCCAATCTGTCAGCTCGGTGTGTCGGTCTGTGGGTGGGAGGGCGCTTCGGGAGGGAGGAAATAACGGGATGGCGTCATGGGGTTGCCATGTCTCGGTTCGGGAACAGCTGACCGCGAGACCTGGTGCCGAAGTCGAGTCACTCTTGCAGCACCAAACACGACGACATCGCAACATCTCACCTGTCGCGGCGTAGGAAGCAGCCTCGTCAACGAGAGCAGTAATAAAAAAAATTTGCCATGAAAAGTACAGCCGGCGCAGAAAGGATGTACCCTATTCTTCGCCCTCTCCCCAGTTTGCCAAGGTCTCAGAATTGGGTGAGCGCGTCCCAGTTGGATCCAGTATAAACCATTCATAACCCAGTGAATCTGTTTGGGGATTTGACAAACCTGGTCAACTCGTCGTTGTTGGAAGGTGGAAAGGACTAGACGTTGGGACGGGATATATGTCATCGAGGCCGGGAGGGAGGAGGGAAAATGCGGTGGCACCGCTCGTTTGGGGAAGACCAAAGGGCAATAAAATCATCAAAGCACCCCGGGGACAAATCTCCTTGGTTCAAAATCATTGCAGGGGCAGCATCGGGCCTCCTGATTGGGCATGTCTATCTGAGAGTTGTCCTACATGTAAGCATGAGCAGCATGAACAATAAAAGAACCTCCATCTTCTTCCTCTACCGCCTTGAAACTTCTCTATAAAAACAGTGACTCGGATTACGTCGCGAAATAGCAGCTAAAACCCGAGAATTATCAATGCAGCTGCGTGACAAATGAAAGGGGTTGTGAGCGAAAGGTCAGACCGTGACGTCTCTCCGCATGCCCGGCCTTGCTCGGCACGGCGTGCCTGCATGGCGAGCGTACGAAAGAAGCATCGTGCAGCCAAAGTCTATCTTCAAATCGAAGCCAATAATAGCGAAGCCCTGCAATCTCAAATGAAAGCCTGCGTTGGCCAAAAGGTTAGACTTTTTCTCACAACATAGCCAGTATGAGGACTTACCCGTTGGGCTTAAAGCAATGAATATCCAGCCAGACGTCCTTCCTTCCAAAGAAAGCAGTGTCCCTGGCCCCTGAAGAGGCCTTCAACGAACGCGCCCCGAGTCCGCGATATTATCAAAACCTATGTTAGCCTCCACCCCAGCGTTCCTCAGTCGCATCGAATGAAACCATGGCGACGAAGAATTCGCTCGTACAAACGAATCTTCTCATCCTGGTCCCTAATAAAGCACCGCAGGGCCTCGAGATCCCGCCGCAACCTCTTGTTGTGATCTTCCACGGCGTCAAACTTCCTCTCCCACGTAAGCACCATCCGCTTGAGCTCCTCGATGCGTTCCGACACGCCGTGTTGCACATGGCGCGAGAGATCCCTCACCCTCGCGATCAGCCCGTCCCGTTCCTTCTCCACCTTTGCCAGCTTGTTTTTCAAACGCTCAACCTCGCGCAGGTACTTGGCCGCGTTGTCACCCGAATTCTCGATCGAGCAGCGCAACGACGCGTTCTCCTCCCTCAGGAGCTGGTTCTCGGCCTGCATCGCCGTGACGAGGCCGCTCAGACGCCGGCCCTCGTTGTCGGAGGCCTGGAGGTTACACTTGAGCGAGTAGTTCTCGCGGGTGAGGCTGTCGTTGGTCTCGCGGAGCTTGCGCTCCCGTTCGACTAGGTCATTCCATTCCTCGCGAGTTATATGCGCGCAGTCGTCACGGCAACAGGAGTGCGGCTGCGGCTGCGGTTGCGGTTCATGGTGATGGTGGTGACGACGGTCGTGGTGGTGGTGGGAGCGGGAGCGCTTGAGGGAGACGAACTGGTATCGGCCGTCCGGAGAGGTCTCGAGGTACCACCGGCGGGTGGCCATGCGATCTTTGCCGCGGCGATGCGGTTGAGGGGTGCTGCACGCGTTCCCCAGGGTGATTGTGAGGACGAGGGGCCGCGATTTGCGGTCCTGCTGGTTGCTTTAAAGCTCTTGGACGTAAGTAAAGAGCGTTCAACTGTGAGTTTTGAAGTGGAGTCTGCTGGCAGTGTGGGAGAACGAAGATGAGTGAACACAAGTTCGATAGGTCTGAAAGCAGAGAGACCGATGCCTTGATATGGGGATCTGGGGCCAAAGACAGCAGACCACAAGGGCTGAAGCTATATGCAGGTGATCAGTGCAGAAGACTGAGGGTCTAGGAACGAACGAGGATTGGTGAGACGACAACATGACGGAGCGGGAGCGGGTAGGGCTTGATCTTTAAGGGTCCTGCCAAAAAAGCAGTGCCCTGGCATAGGACTACAACCAGAGTGCTGGGGAGCGGTCCATAGTCTAGACTTCTACGTGAGGTGCGCAGAAAGGCTGCAAGTCATCGGAGGTGTGGTGTATGGAGAGGAGGCAACAGGGGCACGAGGATCAAGCGCGTGGGCGGGAGAGGCATGAACGGCGGCTCGGTGGCTGACACGCCCGTGGAGGTGTGGGACTTGACATGAAGGGGTGCGAACTGGTCCCTGAAGAACGAGTTTGCGTTGCGTGAAGTCGTTGTTCTTCTGGCAACGGTGAGGTTGTCGGGTGCCATGTCGCTGACCTAGGTGTGAGACCGAGCCCGACTCAGAAGATGACGGCGGCAGTCATGTAGACATCCTCACAAGTTATGTGCGGTGAGACTTGGGTGGTCGTTCGGTCGAGGGCGCATGAGTGGCATGTCTCACGCGCGAAAGGGGTCATTCGGGGCCAGCTCCGGGGCTGAGTCCTCAACCCGGCGACGGTCCATTCCGCTGCCTCGAACAGCCATAGGAAACGAACGCCTTTAGACAAGCATGAAACGGAAAAAGATCGAAATGGTGAGGGTCTTGCGCTGGCGCTGGTGAGTTTCCACCGGAGCGTCCGAATCTTGGCCGAGAAACGCTTGCGTTTCTTCGTGGTCTAAAGGTTGACCTTCGAAGTCGAATTTGCTAGATGATGCTTAGCGGAGAGACTAAGTTGGAGAATTGGAGATCTAGAGGCACGTGGTAGCGGCGCTTTGCGATAAGGAAGCGACCGAGAAGCGGGGCCATGATGCAAGAGGTGCAAGAGGTACAAGATACCAATCGCACTGTCTTTCCCCTGTCAATCATCGCGGCTGCGCCAGTGCGCTTGGCTGCCTCCAGAACCCACACCTGTCAAATATGGTACGTACCTTTCCTTTCTCAACTTTAACTTGGACGACCAACCGCTTTCCCTTCCACCAAACTGGATCATTAAGACCATCAACACAGCCTCGACGAGGCTGCCACGCAGAACCAGCCAGCCCGGCCAGGCACACCCGGTTTGGTCCGTAGTTTGATCCTTCTTTCCTTAGAATTGTACACTTTGAATTTGGCTCCTCCTCTTTCACCACGTCTGTCGGCCATCCCGTGTCTCGATGTTGGACGGGATGTCATTCCTACGATGAGAAGCCCTTCCTGGGAGTTATCGCCACCGCTTGAATGAGGATCCAGACGCCAGTGTCGGTTCACTTAACACCAAGTCACTTCGTCAGCAGCCCCCTCTGTTGAATCTTGCTGCCTGATGATGATGATGATATGCCGTTCTGAAGCCTCGTGTGTGGTGGCGAATGTACTTGAGACAAGTTGGTGTTTGGGGGCCGTCGAGGGCTGGGGTCACTCGACCAACACGCCTTCAACTTTATCTCCTCAGACGACCAATATGTGGTCTTTGCTCACTTCCCCAGAACCAGACGCTGCCAGAGAGATCGTCCTTGCTTAGCTTGGCTAAGAAGTCGTATTTGGCCCTTGGGGGATGTGAGAATAGTATGCATTGTTTGTTCCGCTTTGTTTGGCGCTGCTTTTGAACCTTAGATCGAGGCCTGCTTCTCGTACACTGTATAGGTACTTGAAGCCCATCTTCGAGAGCCTTTGAATCAGAGTAAATCAGGCGACATGTTGTTTACCTCCTCGGTACTTATTTTCGCCGAAGGCGATGCGAAGCGGCGTCAATTACAGGCATTCTTCCAAGTTTTATTAAGACGGCGTAAGCCTAGTCGGCCTCAGCTTGGTGCTCGCAAGATTCTTTGCAGCAACTATGCAAACCCCTCAGGTAATAGCACGAGCGACTACGTTGTAGAACATGATATTGGGGTCGATTGATAGTCCGAACTTGGTGATGTCACATATTAACAAGGGCCGCTCATATTCTTTCAAAACGTACACAGCGCTTGAAAATCAACGGCTCCCCACTCCCAGAGTCAGAGCCTTACTCCCCAAGTTGATCAAATGCCGTTAGAGTTCGCATATACCACTAGTCATCGCAATAGTAGCCTACACACACATCGGTTTTCTTTTCAGTTCTTCTCCTGTCTATGCCCAAGCCTCCGATTTCATACCCCACCTGGAACAAACCCGCCGAGTTATCGACCGTGGTCCTTCGTCACGAAGATAGCGTGACCACTGTTCATCACGAATCTAAGAATGGGGACCTCGGTTCCGGGGTCAAAGTAGTTGGCTTAATTGCAACTTCCCCGGTGATTGGTGCCAATAAAGGGGCGTGTCGTCCTCTCTATGTCGCCTGCAATCGCACAAGGCTTGAATGATGTGCCTCAAACCACGATGGCCTCTGCCTTCGATATTGCACCAGTATCAGCAAGCACAATTGCCTTTGCCGATTCCAGAAAAGCGTCATATGGGGCGTCACGACGCACGCATTGGCAGTGCAGAACACGTCGGAACTATCCACAATATCTTCCAGGAGAGATAGAGTAATCGTTTCAGCCTCATGCTCGCCCCGGACATGCCTACCTCCCTCTGCTTGACCATTCTCGAACTTATCGGCGTAGCTTTCGTTGGGCTTCACGACCGAGGTCTCAGCAGAAGCAGCCAAGTCCCACGCCGTATGCCGTGGAATTTTTCCCACAACAGATAGGCGCATATATGAATACTCTCTACCGTGTTGAAACTATGTCGAGTCTCGAAAAGCTTCGGATGGTCCAGAGGGTCGAGGTCGATTACATCAGCATAAGTTAGGCTTACGAACAACCTGTTCTCTATCGCAATTACACTACTTTTCTCATTGCATAGCGTGCCCTGCTTGTATCAGAGTTTGACAAGAGCAGCATGGTGACGGCAAGCGTGTGCGTTGTGTCAACTCAGCAAATGCCGATAATGCAGGACGCGAATAATTTGACTTATTGCGGTAATCGTCCCTGTAAATCAGAGAGAAGGTGTGCCAGAGCAAGAGTTCTCCGCATAGTCAACCTTCGAGTGGCACATTGTATCGGGCTAGGTTCGACCATGATTGTTTCCACGTACATGGTGAAGTCTGTCCGTACCTGGTCCCAAAATGCTTGGGTTTGACCACCAACAACGAAGTTGTAGTCCGTGTCCACAAGCGCAAATGTCTGCTTCTACTCAGGCGTATGGAGGCATCTCCGATACCATGGGAAGGCGGACCTGCAAAATGAAGCAGACCGATATCAGTGATGGGAAGATGTGCGAACGGGCAGGCGCGCCCACAGGGTGTGATGTCAGGTCGAGTTTTAATCCCAAAGGAGAGATGGATAGAGTCGGAGAAACAGCATTCAAGGCTACTTTTCAGGTACGTTTGACGGTAATATATGGCGACAGAGGTGGCTGACTTTGTCCTACGAGTCAGCTCCATTTGGTGTCCTAGTGGGCCTTCTAGACTGACAAAGGTCTGACGCTCAACTGCCAATGCTTGAAAAGCAGGACAAAATTCGGCTTTGTCTGACGAGAGCCTTTATCACTTGGCTTAAGTATGAAAAACACAGCCAAGTGATAACATACACTGATTTGAAGGACAGGAAAGAAGAGGAGGGGGAAAGAAGAGTCCTATTGAATGTATGTATTAGGCAGGTAAGCTATAAATGGAGGCAGAGAATGTGCAATGTCTCAAAGCGAAATTTCTGATAGTTCATTTACTCAAAGACTGAAGCGGATAAACAGTGCAGGAGAGAGAAAAGGCGTCAAGCTATTATAGCTTAAGTTACTCGTTCATCTCGGAGGAAAGTACTGAGAAAGGGGAGTTAGGTTACAATGTCTTCTTTTTAGCCCCTCTCAACAACCCCTAACCACTTATTGCTCTAGGTGCCAGCTTCGTCCTGGCTTTTCTTATCAAAACGATTGTTCCTGTCTGCATGCCTGTAACCTGGAGCCACCATACCGACTTCGTAGCATCCCGCTTTGCTAGACATTATCAAACTGTACTGAGCGCGACGCGAAGAGACTTTGGTCGATCCCCGAGGACACCAAAAATGCTGCTTCCCATATCACTCATTATAAGTCGTCAGCACAAGAAACCACCGAATGGAAGACCCCGTATGACGATACTTCAGCGCCTAATATCTCTTGTAACTGTGGCTCTCGTTAGCAGTCCCGGGTATTTGAATTCAAACGACTTATGAAGACAAGTTTGTGTCCCGGAAAACTCATCTAAGCGGGACTCTCTCGAAGAGCACTCTATGTGCGGTACAGCAAAAACCTCTTTTTTAGCCACAGTGGACTTGCTCACGTCTGATCCCTCCTAAATCCTTACCGCACCCCAATGAATCGTGTATGTGAGGGCAGCGATGCGAGAGGAGCCAACCACCAAAGCTCATATAATCACGGTGTGCAGTGACGCGTATATACGTATCATTCGCTTAGGTGATCGGTCAACCTGGTGTCGAGTGGAATAATTGAACTGAGCTGCAGAACTTTGAAGGCCACAATATGACTAGATCATTGGGGGTTGATTCAGATGCCATGAGCCGGTTCTTTCGAACGAGACCTCTTGCCAGACTTCACCTTTACGTCTTTGCCTACCTTCCAGACAGGCTCCATACCAAACCAAACCTTACACTACCACTCGTGTAGTGATGGAAACAGAGAAAAAACGTTGGAAAGCTGGTTGATTCTATTGACAACACTAATTACATGAAAAATGAGGTAGTCGTCGTCTGCCATCGGTATAGACACATACATATTACTGTGGACTCGGAAAGGTGTCGATAATCCCTTGTACAATCGTTAGAATTCGTGGTTTCTTCTTACTTGCGGCAAGATCGACTCTCATATCGACATACTGTTTAACAGCTATAAGGGGCAAGATCTGATTAAGGGTCCATAAGCCCTTGAGCAAACGGACGCCTTGTGTATCCTCTCAGGTCAATCGGACCGCTCGATCAGATTGATGATCTGAAGCCGGACCGTATTCACGACATCAACTTGGTCCCCGGGAGTCAAATTTTGTCTACTGCAGTTGTTGAGTGGCAGTTGAGAAGCTCGCAGATATTCTAGCGCATGTTATTCCGTGTTTCTTTGCTCGTTAGCGACAGCGATATTATGTACTGCGCTAAGAGAGGAGTTAGGGAGAGCATCGTGTATGAAATTTGACAAAAGAGAGTTCGTGAGTGGCCCGGGACTCCCAAAGAAGAACTTCAATTTTCTTTATTCCCTCCGTCTCCTCCGTCTTCTGATACCCAGAGCTGGGGGGAAAGCACTGGCAGACGACGCTCAGGGCTGTAGTGTGTCCGTTACTTAAGAGCCTAGCCGGTCCATACGCAGTTTAGGTAGATACATTTCCTCCAACATTAATTAATAGTGTAAGTAGCTATGTTGTTTAGATAAGTGGATAAACTTGCGAAATTGGACGAGGTGTCGTTGGAGAGTCCTGTAACGTGCTTGAAAAACGCAACCTGTCAGAATACACACCGTGTAATTGTCCTTCCCCTTAAACCCCACCAACACCTCACACCCTTTTGCACCCTGCGCATTGCACCCCGCTATCATCACCAAGCGCGCAACCGCACGACGCGATCCCTCTTCCAACCTTCCCCGACCTCGAGCCAGCATGTCGTCACACCAGCGGTCGTTCTCCCACTCCCAGTCCCAGGCCGGGGCGAGGGAAAAGACTTACTTCGAGCAACAGCGCGAAGAACTTATCGGCGAGATTGCCATGGTAAAGGACCCCCCTTGTCATGGCCAAACGTCAATAAAAAACACGGGCGCTGATAAACAAAAACAACAGAGTTTCGAGCATGTCCTCGCCAACATCAACAAGCTGAACCGATCGCTCGAGGCCGTGATCACGGTACGCCCCCGCTCGCTCATCCGAAGCAACGAGGAATGGGAGCACTAACTGGTCTTTACCGCAGGTCGGAAACGAATTCTCCTCCGTCGAGGCGTTATGGTCACAGTTCGAGAACGTTATGGCCAAGGAGCCCGAGCAGAACAAGGAGGGCGAGGGGAGCAGCGATGGCGAGGCGAAGAACGAGGAGAGATCATGATACCCCGCGATTGAATACGAAGCGATGATGATTTTGAGCGCCAAACTATTCCCGAATGCCTCCTACCGTGCCGAGACTCTCTACCTCAACACCAAACCACTGGCGATGGATACATGAGACTTATCAACGGACTTGGACGCCTTCGAGACCTGATTCCTCTCCTTCGCGTCACTCTCTGCCTTACTCACCAGTTCATTAAACCCGGACACTGAACCCCCCAAAGCTGGACTCCCCCGACGGCCTCCAACCTTGTCGCGAAGAGTGGGCATCTGCAACCCACCTTCCTTAACATCACCTCTTTCTCCTGCAACTCGGCGCCGAGCCTCGAACATCTGGCCTCGAATACCTCCATGCGGACCATCACTCTGGTGACGAGCCTCCCTTCAGCTTTGTCTATGGCGTCGCGGCCGCGTTGGAGCGGATCATCTCTAGCTTTGAGCATCTCCACCTCCGACGCAACCTGCCGGGTCTCCTGCGCGGGGGAACGGAAGCATTTGGGCGTGGTTCTTGAGCGAGGTGCCCATCCCCGCGACGTCTTCGCATACTCTCAGGCCGGAAAACGAAGAGGTGCAATTCTCGATCTCTGCCACGCCAGTCGTCCATGGCCGTCAGCTGAAGCCCCATCCACCGCCTCTTCGCCTTCGTCTCTTTCTCATGCTTGCGCAGCAGTTACACGAGCTCCAACATCTTGCGCGACCATGCCTCTGACCTCGGTCTGAAATTAGCGTTCAGGCCGTCTTTTGATACTCTTACAGGCGATTCGGCTCGTAGATGGTGTCAGACGCCCGCTTGGCATCCTCGTCGAGGTTCTCCGCCTTTTCAAAGAGCTTGGTCAAGGGTTGAACGGCCTCATGGCAACGCTTGCCGACAGTTCCGTACTTGTGCTGGGCAATACCAACGTGCCTTCTCAAGAAGTCTTGTTTCTTGCAGCATTTGGGAGGGTGACAAATTTGTCAAATCGTACGCCTGAACCCGCGCTGGGCCAGTCCGACGAGAAGCCCCTCGGCCAGACTTAGACCCGCATGGCATTCGTCGCCGGCATTTCTGTAGAGTGCTTCGTCCCCCCTTAGTCAACGCAGCGAGCGCTTTCTTCAACATACGTAGTGGGAGACCGAGGGCCGCGACAGATGGATCGGAGAAGAGGGGGGGACTGCTCCTGGATGGGACCGGTGTGGTGGGTCGTTCACTGGCGCCATCTGTGAGATCACCACCTCGCGGGAGATCGGCGATGGAAACCTGGGCACGAGACTCCGTGATTCGTAAGGATCGGCCGACCATTTATTGCAAACAGGATGCGGCGGGATGAGATTCTTGGATGTAGGATTGCAGTAAACCGAGAACCCGATAGTGAAGAATCCCATCATCATCAGGACTTTCCCGGAGCTTTCTCCGATGTCGTTCACGGGCATTGGATGGCTTCCTTAAACTGTCGTTTCTGGACGTCATGCCTCCGATGACGAGCTCTACCACTGTACTGCGGATTTACGAAAGCTACTGGACTCAGCCTTACCGCAGGTACTTGCACTGCTACACAGTCACTACGCACTTGAAGGCTTTATTTTGATGCTTTTTAACATTTCATGTTTCCTATCCCCTTGGAATACCCTATGAAGACAGAAACCCCGATGCTGCTACAGGAGAGGAAGAGGGAAAAATAGAAAAATAAGAGAAATTGCCTCTCAGGGTCAAAAGTACTTAATGGATACAGAAGCTGATCAAAGTCTCCCCTGTACCCGCTCCGTTTGTGTTTTGCGTCAAAAAGAAAAGGGTATGGATGAGTCTCGAGACTCCAATGAGAATACCACTCACTTTCCCTCCCATCCCCCTTTGTTTGCCCCTTATGTACCAATTCTTCTCCGTCAGGTAGAAGAAACACTTTCCTCGTCCCGGTGAAGGGAAAAAAAATTTCGTCCCCGGTCTAGAGTTCATCCAGCCCCAGAGCAGGAGACGCCCCTCGCTAATGGTGGCGCATGCTTTCTCCAGATCGTAATAGTAGCAGGTCGTGACGAGATCATGCAGATAAAACAAAGTCATTCATTACGCCCTCCGCCTGTGTCAAAAGCCCGTCCGTTGCTATCCCGAAATCCTTGGCAAGGATCTTACAGGATCTTGCAATTCCTCTTCCTCTTCTTCTTAAGAGCGACGCCGGGGATACCTGCGCTGCTCCCGGGAGGACCGCCGGAAGTTGACGATGAGGAGGCGGCTTGAGCCTCCATGTTTTTCCGGTCGTTGGCAACGACAGTCAAGATGGCCTGCTCAAAGATCTCGTCGACACCCGTCATCTCCTTACTGCTGCACTCCATGTACTGAGCGCCCATCTTGCGTGCTACAGCCCGACCCTGCTCCTGGGTCACGGGTGTGAGGCCTTGTGTCTTGAGCATGTCGATGCACGTCTTCTTGAAGCGGAGGTCGGATTTGAGGCCCACGAGGACCAGAGGGGTATAGGGGCAGAAGTGGAGGACTTCAGGATACCACTGGTGACCAAGGAAATTAGCATTAGCGGCAAACAAGGCCCCAAAAAAGGAGGGGCGTGTTATTTGAGGGGCGGTATTGAAATACCTTGTCCATGACGTTTTCTAGCGAGTTCGGGCAGTCAATCGCAAAACAGACGAATATCAGATCGGTCTCAGGGTACGAGAGCGGTCGCAATCGGTCGTACTCTTCCTGGCCAGCAGTGTCCCACAGCGCCAGCTCCACGGTCTTACCAGACGGCGGGTGCGTCGGGTACGTAATGTAGTTCTCGAACACGGTGGGGACGTATTTCTGTTGTTGTTCAGAGTCAGCATTGTTTGATTCATTTCGCTTCCTGGCGCGTAGCAAATGGCGCACACGTTCATCGAGCGACGCGCAGCTGCCTCCAAGTTTTGTCGGGTGAAAGGAGTCTGCTCACCTCTGGAAAGTAGCCTTGGCTGTAGCTGATGAGCAGACATGTCTTGCCGCAGCCGCCGTCACCGACGACGACGATCTTCTTGGAGTAGGCAGGGCCTTCGGTTACGTGGGTTGCGGCGCTCTCGCGCCCTGTGGACGAGCTCATTGTAGTGCTGACGGTGCCGTCGCTGCTCCTAAGGCGCGTGTTGCGGCGGGATGTGGCCGGGCGTCCCAAGCCGTCGTCGTATTTTTCGCTGATGTTGTGAGATGAGGAGTTGTGGTATGAGTTACGGTATTGGTATGAGGACGCCATAGTGTGGCAGACTCAAGAGGTGTGTGTTGTGTGTTCTGGCGCGATGACGATGAAGTCGTTTCGCTGCGCGGCCCCTCGTGCGTAATTGCGATGGGTAAGTGTTGATGTGTACCGGGGGCCGGTGCGTGCGCTCGTATGGGGGAAGGGGTTGTTGGGGAGACTTGAGTGGTGTGTGCTTTTATGCGATGTTATTTGAGGATGCCGGTGTCGCTTGTTTTCGACCGAAGATACTGATGTCGGGCGCTTCTCCTCGACCGGGCCCTCGCTTCTTGTAGCTACTGCTGCTGCCGATGCTGCTTTCAGTCGTATGCCGTTTAGATATGGTTTGCGTGAGGCACGCGATACGGGTAAGAGACGTTGCGGCGGTTTGATTTGAGGAATGTTGGAGAAGTGCTTGGTCTGGCTTGGGACTCTGTATTGTATGGGGGTGGGTTTGTGTGGTGAGGTGGATGGGCGGGTTGTGCTGTGTTCTTGAGGAGAAGAGACGGGGAGCAAGGAGGGCAAGTGTAAACAAGTCGACGGGGCAACCAGCCACTTCTTGCCGGGGTGATGACGGCAGGCGCCAGAGGAGCAAGGGGAGCCACAACGACAACGCAAAATTGGGGCGCGCTAGCACGGATCAACTGCACCCCTGGTGGTTGGCGTGGCCAAGCTTAGCTTCCCTGCAGTCTGAAAACAGGAAGCTCACAGTTTTTCCGGTATCTGCGTCTTGGTTCCGGACCATGAGGCCCGAGCTTCAGCCCCACCGCCGCCTCCTTCAAAACTGCGACGTGAATTTTTCGTCCTTGGTCATCTCGTCGAACGCGGCGACTTTCATCGAAGGAAGGCTTCCATTCCGCCACGAGCAAACGGCCTGTGACCTGAGAGAGCTTCAGACGCGGAGACACCGCTACGCAAACAGACGTTTCCATCTTTCCATTTGCTTCTCAGCATCACGGCAGAGGAAGCTGCGCCTGATTGTCTTCTGCCGTCTGCTCGCTGTCATGGACACCAACGGCGCGACTGACAGCAAGTACGTGACTCTAGTCTCGAGTGACGGCTACGAGTTCGTCGTCTTGCGGGACGCCGCCATGATCAGCCCGGCCATCAAGGGAATGCTGGACACCAGAAACAACTTCCGCGAGGCAACTCTGGGTCGCTGCGTTTTTGAGGAGATCAGGTAAGCTATCATCTCATTCCTCTTCATTACCACCCCTCGAATTCGAAAATCACTGGCTGTTGCTATGATGAACTCGAATTATTTCGCTGTGTTCTTACTGACAGACCGCCGCTGCAACGGCCGGTCTGCTTGATTGCCAACTACACTTGATCTGAAACAAGCAACATTTTCTTTTTCTCTTCTCCTGTTACCCAGCCACCACGCCGCGTCCTCATTCCTTTTTCCAAAAGTTCTGGAAGCATCTGACCGTTCCCCCCTCGGCAGTGGCGTCGTGCTCGAGAAAGTCTGCGAGTACTTCCAATACTGGTACCGCTACCGAGAGCGAGAGGATGTTCCCGACATGGACATTCCAGTCGAGCTGTGCCTGGAACTGCTGGTCGCAGCCGACTTCTTGGGCCTGGACAGTAAGACACTTCCCAACCTCTCGCTCTTCCCCAGAGTGACGGGGTTTGTCTCACTAGAAGGCATTTCTGACACCTTTTCCTCCAGAGCAAAACACCGGCACCATCTGATGACGATGAGCCCATGATCTTTGGCTTTATTGTTTACGACGGAGTTTTGGCGTTGAGCAACCCGGGCTGGCATAACGTATGAAAGATACCGCTGCCATGACATTATGACGAAATGCCATGCCCAAGCCGGCATGATTCTTGCTATTCTGATATTTTTTCTGTTATGACCATGACCCACGGAAACTTCCCCACTCGTGAAAAAAAAAACCCCCCATCTTAGCATATGCGTTCCTCTCTCACTCTTCCGTGGGTTGAACGTCTATTAAAGATGGAAGATTGACTCTATTCCACTCACTCTGCTTGACTCAACTTTCTACCATTGAGATCTACGCTTTTTCTGTTGGGATACATGCATGCGCACTAGGATAGATGAGCACACAATGCAATCTTGTTTTACACGTCTCAAAGAGCCTAATGGCGAAGGTGAACTGGTGAACGTAATAATAACGCCTTGGAGCTTGACTCCTGTCCTATGCTTGACCAAGGCTTTTTACATGCATTCGGGCTACCTGCTCGACCAAGGTTCATCCACATTCAATTATCCCAACACCATAGCCGGAATCAGTGTCAATCTCTGCCTCTACCGCCGCCTCGTCCTCTACCCCGTCCCCGACCACCTCGTCCGCCGCCTCGGTGTCCTCTAAACCCACCGACAGGCGGGCCCCTTGCCTTCCTTTCCATCCTGTCCTCTTTGCTGGCGTTCCACAGGTTCTCAAACTCCAGCAACTCGCAAAACGCTGACGTCTGCGGGTTGGTGTACTCGAACGGCTGGTGCGGCACGGACTCCGGCTCGCCCTCGGCGTGGGGCGGCGCCGTGGTCTCGAAATTGAGCGGAACGTCCAGCTTGCCCTTCTTCACGACGTTCTCCTCGACCCATCGGCGCTCCGCGTCGATGAGCGGCGCGTAGTGCTCCTCGCCCAGGTCCGGGCTCGGTTGCGCGGAAGGGTCGCCGATTTTGAGGGATGTGTGGAAGACGCGCGTGATGGCGAGCCATTCCGGGTCATACTGCAGACGGAACGGGCGCGTCGGTGAGGGTTGGTCTGCGGGCAGGACGTTGTGCGGGTGCGCTTCGAGGAGCTGGAGGAAGTGGTGGCCGGGGAGGCACTTGTCAAGGGCCAGGAAGTTGACTTGCTTGTTTGTGATGGTTGGGGGGACGGGCTGGCCCGGTGTCCTCTTGGGTTGAGGCTGAGGACGCATGAAGGAGGCGGGGAGTTGGGCGCGGAGCTCTTCAGGGACCGAGATTTTGTTGGTTGTAGACCGTCTTTCGCTAGTAGTCGTCTCCGAATGAGCAGGCTGCTCGTCCTCGTCGAGGTCGATCTCGTTCGGGTTCGCCTGTGCCGGAGCGGAAGCATCCGCAACCTCCTCATCACCGTCCAAGTCGATTTCGTCCGGGTTATCCGGCGCGATCAACGGCTCCTGTGCCGCGGCGGATGCTCCAACCACGACCGGAGTCGGGGCTGTCTCCTTTGCACTCGCACCCTCATCCTTGTAGATCTTCAGCGCCGCAAACTTGCAGTGCATATGGGCGGAAAACCAGTATGGCGGCCTCAGACGGTCGCATACATACTCGGCCGCGACATTGCCCAGCGTGCCCTCTTTCGACTCCCTCTCAAAGAAAGGCTTCATCCTCCACAGCGCCTTCTCGTCACCCCACTTCTCAATCGCCCTCGGCCAGTCATGGCTCATACCGATATCAACCTGCTCCCTCAGCAGCAGCAGCTTCCTCACATCCTCCTCACGGACGTGGTAAAAGCTCTTGATCTCGTCCGGCCCCATTGGCAGCCTCTCGTGGTGTGCTCTGCGGTAGTCGAAGCCCTTCCAAATGCCGCTCATGCCGGCGATGCGCAGCGGGCCGAGGCGTAGCACGTTGGCGGCTCCGAGGTAGTAGATGTTGGGCGCGACCCAGCCCCCGTAGAAGAGCTCCCACATGTGACTCGCCGCCTCATGGTTGCCGCCCGCGAAGATGGTCAGGTACGGCGCCGTGCGGTGTCCGGCGTAGTACTCCCAGAAATCGCCGAGTTTGCGATATTTTGCGGGGACGGACATGACGGTGAGGTCGGCGGCGTTGCGGGCGGCCTGAAAGTCGCCGCCGATGATAAGGAGGTCGACGCTGTCCCAGCCGCGGGCCTCGCAGGAGGCGGCGACGGCGGCGTAGATTGCTTTGAGTGCGCCGTGGCCCTGCAGATCGTCAGTAAAAGCACGTTGGTTTTCTTTTCGGTGATCACAAGTAAACTTACGCAGCCCTCGACGGCAATTCGGACCCCGTTGGTCTCAAATGTTTGCGTCGCCATTTTGGTGGTGGTCACTGGGTCTGTGTTGTAAGGCGGAGGTTGAGTGAGGTTCGGACGTACCCGCGAAATTTTCATAGCAGGGCCGGGCGATGCAACGAGTGTGAGATGACGCCTGCCTGGTGTTTGTGAGTCACACAGGGTCGGTTACGGTTTTCTATCATATGTCTTAACGTGAGACGAGGTATAATATGATTGGGAGTGTTGCCTTCTTGTTTTCTACGAGGTTTTGAGAATCTTGGTATTTGGGTACAATTAACTGACTTCCGACCAACCCGTTCTTGGCCCAACCCTGCAAACGCCGCTCTCCCATCTTTAAAACATATGGCAAAACAAAGCAGCGAGCAGAGTAACTCCTCCAACTGCAACCGCTACAACTGCTCGTAGAATGTAAGCAGCTTTCCCGCACCGACCTCCCACATTACATCATTTTGCAAGTGATGTCCGGCGCCCGGAACCCAAGCAAGTCTCACCCCACTGCCCTCGTCGTCCCTGTCGCCCTCACCACCCAGCGGCTTGACTACATCAACTTTCGCATCCAATTTCTTACCAACTACGAGCTCCGCAAACGCATTTCTATAAGTCGAAGCCAACGTCGACATGATGTCGTACGTCATCAGTTTGTCCTGAGTGCCGGTCAAAACCATGATGCGCTCGCTTTTGCCCCAGCCACCGATCGAACTGATAACGCTCGCAGCCCTGGTGAAGGGCCTCATCATGCTGATGGGCCAGAGAAAAGACTCGTAACGATTCACGCGCTTTTGGAAGTCGAGGACGGCGGATTCGGGCATCTGGTCGCTGAAGAAAGCTTGCTTGACCAAGAAGGGATGGGAGAGGGGTGAGTTGGGATGCCACCCGTGGAACAACATGCGAATGGTGAACCCAGGGTCGAGTATTGCCCAATTGGCATAGACTCCGTACCTGGAACATGTCAGTCGCGACAAAATGTAACCTTCTCAAGTAATGCTCACGATCCGAAGCCTGGTACAGCTCCAAGCAGCGCCAGACCCTTGACGTGAGCTTGCTTCGCAGAGAGGATGCCCTGGCTCAAACCGCCGCCGCTCGAGTGTCCCACGAGCAAGACCTCGCTTCCCTGACGCTCCTGGACCCATTTGATAGCTGCAATCGCGTCGTCGGCCAAGTTCTGTCTAGTAGTGAAATAAACCATCCTCAAGTACGACGGGTGCCAACTGTTGCCATGGCCTCTTAGGGAGACGGCGTAACAAGGGATGTCGTGCTTAGCAAAGTACAGCATGTACTCGGTCCACACCCACGCGCTGCCCATGCCGCCATGAATGAATAGGATGGGCGTCTTTGATGTCGTCGGGTTGGCACCCTGGTTTGAAAGAACCTCGATCCTGCCTGACGGCGTCTCAAGCCAATGTCGAGTGAGCCCCGTGGGGGCGGATGGTGGTTCACCAGTGGGTGCAGTCCAGTAGAGCCACTGGTAGGTTAGCTTGAAGTCGAGCAAGCCCATGTCTGATGGTTCCGAACTCTCAGTTGTTTAAGAAGCAAGATGTATGTTCAATATGCCAAGGTTGGATCTGATGTTTGTATGCGAATTCTTGGTAGGGATGGAGTGGTGAAGGCGCACTTGCGATTAGGGAGCACCGTTAATATTTCAACATTGGAACCCTGAGACACAAACGCCTGAAGACGCCGTGTGGGCCACAAGCCGGAAAAAAAGCATTGTAGAAAATGCAGTGGGTTTATTCCGAGACGTTTTCCAGAGTCAATACTCATCGCGGGACTTTCAGGGACGGCGTGGCCGCGTGGTCCATGTGACCACGGCGCTCGTCGCCGTTAACAATTGGACAATCGACCCCCGTGTGGCTGACGAGGTTGCACTAGGGAGCTTGCTAGCCACACGAGCTGAGATGAGACCCTTGATCTTTTGACGACGAGTTCGGAAATAGGAGGAAGTCGGAGACATTCCAACATAGCTCTCGTGACGTCGAAAATTAGATTGTTGTTTTCCCGGTGTCGGCAAGTGACGGAACGGGTCTGAGTTGTCTGCAGCCCAGGCGGGTTGCGCTTGTGAAAACTTCTGAGCTCAGAACAGTCGGGAGGTTCCTAGCACATCTAAAAGACATTGCCGCGTGCTATCTCGAATGCCATAGATAGCCTCAATCGATGACAAGGAGACACGAGGACAATGCGGAATGAAGGAACGAATAACTACACCAAGGCTAAGCTCCGGCGACCCCAGATTTTGGGTTGCATCACCCGAAGGTACCTTATAGTGGAACCCGATGATTATCCGACAGCCTCACACCCACTGTAGCGAACCTCAGGTGCACTGTGCCCGCCTAAAAATTGCCAGTCTCTGGACTAAACCCAAGGAGGAGCCTCGCGATCGCAGCCTCGACCGAGCAAACCCAACTTTCCCCATCCACACATTATATGGGCTGTTTCTCACCCTCGAATCGCCCACCATGAGCGTATGCCACCCCCCCAATCCCATTGTGGCCATCGCAATAGGAGCTAACAGTGTGTCCTTATAGTTCGTGCCAATTAACCCGCGGCCTATGCTGCAAGACCTGTATGTCCCGCCCGCCGCGAACGCGGCTCGTGCCGTGGACCCGAACCCCGTCTGCTCCCATCGTGACGAAGCAAGCTCGGCATCCTAACACATCTCTTCTCTGCAGTGTCAACCAGGACGTCGTCATCAGACTCAAGTGGGGCGAGACCGAGTACAAGGGCAAGTTGGTCAGCATCGACAGCTACATGAACATCCAGCTTAGCGGCGCCGAGGAGTACATCGACCAGAAGATGACAGGAGCTCTCGGCCAAGTTTTGATCCGGTATGCGACATCAAGCATCCGAAACCCTACTCTTGAAAGATAGCTAAGCTGACGCGCCCTGTAGGTGTAACAACGTCCTCTGGATCCGTGGCGCGAAACAAGGCGAGAACGGCGACGTCAAGATGGAGGGTTGAGCGGACGATCGAACGAGCGGAAGCACCAACACAGCCTGGGCCACCCCCTTGTACTATAGTGATCAGGAAGGGGGAAGGATACGATTTTCACGACAAAGCTTGGAGGAGCATGGACAACAACAGGAAGTTCAAAAAGGACCACAAAAAGCCAGCGACCATGGATTCGCTGTTCCATTTCCAGGTTGAATACCCGCCCATCCTCAGGTAGCGCTGCGGCATGAGGAAACGATCTGCCTCCCTTTGCAGCAAACTATAGAGAAAAGAAAGGCGCAACATCTTGGGCGCCTCCAGTGCCCTTTCCTAGCACCACCTTCACAGATACTTACATAAGACAAGCAACCTTGCGACTACTGCAAAGGTCCGAGGACGCCACCTTGATGCGTTGTGTCTCGCTCACCCACGTGTACGCCTCGATGAGCCACTCGTACCACACACGCGAATCATCCGTCTGTCGCCACATCGTGACCTCCAGTTCCGTGTCGGCAGGGTAGTAGATGGGTTGCTGTGAATGTTAGCTGACTATACGCTTCCGATCTAGAACAAGAGTGCTGCTCACCTTGATGGGGAAGAAAATGGGGAACCACGAGATCATGTCCTTGCTCTTTCGGTCGATCAGCTCAGGGTGCGTGCTGATCTCTACCTTCTCCTTGTTACCGGTCTGGGGCGCGTAGAGGACCGACTCGAAGTAGCCAGCCAAGCCGTGGATGACGCCTCTCGTGCGGCAGACGAACTTGAGATGGCAGAACCGGGAGTTGTGGTCATTGGCGCCAACGGCACCGGCCATGCTTCCGCCTCCGCCACCCATGACGCCGCCGGCGCGTCTCGTCTCGATCTGCCTCAGCGTGGTCTCGGGGACCGGATGGGAGAACTCCCACGCCTGCTGGAAGCGTGGATGATCAGGCACACGAACGGCGGCGAAGTCGAGGGCGAAAAGGCGCACGACCCAGGGTGTGTCGAAGGCGTTGGGCTCTGTGGGCACCCTCGTGAGAAGGTCGGCGTGGATGCGCGGCGTCGCGATGGGGCTCATGTGCGCCGTGTACGACTCTGGAATCGAGATACCGCCAGGTGCCAGGACGTGCTGGACACCATCCAAGCACTCGGGCGAGAGCTCGTTGTCGGCGAAGGAACCGAGCAGCTCAGACACCAAAATGTCGACCTTGCCGTAGACGGGGTTGTTGTCGGGAGTGCCCGAGATGAGAGGACCCTTCCACGAACGCATATCCGTCTTGACAACTGTGACCTTGCCGCCCCAGATCATTTCGTTCTGTCTCAGAAGGTAGACGTAAGCGTTGGGGTTTTTCTCCACAGCCCAGACCTGAACGGGAACGCCTGTCGCCTCACTGGCCTTGAGAGCTCTAGTCACAAGAGGTCCACGGCCAGAGCCAACCACGGCGATGACGACGGTACCGTCCTGCGAGGAGGTGGCTCTGCCCAGCTGATGCCACTCGGCCAGCGCTTCCGTGCAAGCAGCCTCGTACTGGTTGTATTTGACCGGGTCGCCCTCAAAGACTTCGTACGTCGCCGACTCGAGGTTATCAGACAAGGGCTGCAGAGGCGACTGGAGCCAGTCCTGAAAGCTGGTGAGCGTCGTCTGCTCCAGGTACGACAGCGGCCGCTGCTGCATCTCGAGCCACTTGAGGTAGACCACGTAAGTGCGGAAAGACTTCAAGGAGTCCGTTGTCAGCTGAGCCGAATTGTCGCCCAGGGCAGGGAAGTCGGCGGCAGTGGGGACCTGGTTTGCCAAGCTGACGGCTTCGAGCTGGGCCTCAGCCGTAAGGGAGGCAGGGTCCGGGCCGACGTCGCTGAGAAGCAGCCAAGGGGCGTTCTTGAGGCGCATGTAGTTGAATATCATGTCCTGGTGGGCCCTAGGGAGGGCGGGATGTCCACTCTTGTTCTTCTGGAAGGCATCATCACCGAGAGAGAGGAAATGCAGCGGCTCGGCAAACCACTTGTCCTGGAGCGCCTTCTCGGGCAGGGCCCTGGGAATTCGGACGGCTGTTGAGATCAGCTCCTGGATCTCCCGAACTCGCAAAGGGATATCTTACCAACATAGAGACGCATACTGTATTCACAGATGGTGCGGACAGAGTGCCACGAGTCCCAGGCGCTGTAGATATCGATCTCACTGCTCTCCCCGGGATGGGGCTTGTTGGACAACGTAGACAGGAGCTCGACTGACTCCTCCAGACCAGGCTCGCGGTACATGGGGATGTGGACGATGAAGTTGAGGCGTGATGCAATGTTCATAGCCTCCTGTACAGCTCGGCCGTACTGGGCGAGGCCCTGGTTCCCGCCATCTTGAGAAGCGTCTCTTCTCGGGCCGGGGATGATGATGCTTCGAACTCCGCAAAAGTTGGCGTAGGCAATCTCGAGGTTCAGGACCTGTCTCGAAACGCTGGCAATGACAGGGTCGGTCGAGGCCAAGTCGATCCAGGGGCTGGCATAGGCGATGTAAGTGGTTACTGCGTGACTGGGAAAGAGAGAGGTGTCTTTGGGGGTCAAAGGCGGGACAACAGCATCTGCCAAAGAGACGGCGTTCTGCTTTGCCTTGGCGAGGTGCTGAGAGACGAGGTCCTTCACGCGCGCATGAAAATGCTTGTTGGTGATGGGCGCCGTTACAAAGTTGACCTGAGGTGGGGGGTTCAGCAAAGGAGAGAAAATTCAGGGTCCAGGGTGACTTACACCAGCGTTCAGAATCTGACCGTACTGCAGATCATCCAGAGGCTGATCTCTTTTGGAGTCATGCTGGCCGAGGCTGAAAATGGGCCTGATCTGGTTGAAGCTATTGCCGTCCATTGTTGATATGGACTCGTTGCGCTGCCTAGTGAGTGGTGAGATTTGTGAGTGATGTGAATGCTCAGCGCACAAATCACGGCGGGCAGTTGTGTAAAAAGCGGCACCTGTTGGTCAGAACCCTGACGCTTCGGTAAGAAGGAAGGATGCGAAAAGAGACACAAAAAGAGGACGTGATCAGCAATTCATGCTTGACTGAGCGGATGAATCCAAAGGTTCGAAATTGCACAAAGACGTCTCTGGGTCACTCTCAAACCCGCAATGTTGTGTGATCTGAGAAGTCAGGCTGTTGGTTCCCACCCCAAAAGGCAAAAATGCACCAGATTTTGTGAGTTGCGACTCGGCGCCATTGGTCGCACTTGCATGTAGTGGACTCGGTGAGCCTGGACCCTGGAAAAAAAGGCGAGGGGAAACAGTGTCCGCTGTCACTGAAGGATACCTGCTGCCCTCGGTGTTAGTCAAGTAGATGAATTGATTATCAGCAACATTCTCGTGGATACTTAGTCACAAACTCTTTCAATGAGTTCTGAATATGTCAGAAACATTCGCACTTAACTTCAAGACAGCTTGATCCGTTGCCGACGCCTTTCCAGCCACATCAGGTCTAAGTCTTCAAGACACTCAAAGTCTCCTTGGCCGTGCGATTGAAGCCTGATACAGTACGTATTTATGCATGAGCGTTCTTTATCTTATCATCCCACCATGCCATTGGCCCGTGCTGAACCCGCCCAAATTTTTCCCGAGAGATCAAAAAGTTTCCCAGTAGCCTCGCTCGAAATCGCCTCCCGAGTTTGTCGTTGTTGTTGTCGTATCGCCGGGCCGCAACCTCAGCCAAATTATCTTTTCTCCTTTCGCCTACCATTTTTGCGACCGAACGAGATCACCACAATGGGCGACTCTGATTCCAAGAGCTTCAAGCGCTCTAGTGTCGACAGAGACGGAAGCTCGAGAAAGAAGGCTAAAAAGGAAGAGTCCGACTCGGAAGAGCCCAAGTACAACCCCTACCTGGCGCACATGAAGGAGGAGAACGGCTTCAAGTCTGAAGAGGGCACCATCGATGCCAGCTCGCCCTTCGCCGGCTTCAAGCAGCGCGCGACAACTGCCAAGCAGGCCGAGAAGGTCGAGGATCTCGACACCAACGCCTTTACCGGCCGCCCGCATTCCCAGAAGTACTTCCAGATTCTGCAGTCGCGCCGGGACCTCCCCGTCCAGAAGCAAAGGTATGCCAGTTTTCCCACGCCCCTGCCAAAGCTTCTCGGCTTGCTAACAACCCCGCGACAGACAAGAGTTTCTCGACAAGTACCACTCCACCCAGATTCTCGTCTTCGTTGGTGAGACCGGTTCCGGAAAGACGACTCAGATCCCCCAATATGTCGTCTACGATGAGCTTCCTCAGCTCAACCGCAAGATGGTCGCCTGCACCCAGCCTCGTCGTGTCGCCGCCATGTCAGTCGCCCAGCGCGTCTCCGACGAGATGGACGTTGAGCTCGGTGAAGAGGTCGGATACAGCATTCGTTTCGAGGACAGGACGGGCCCCAACACGATCCTGAAGTACATGACGGACGGTATGCTTCTCCGAGAAGCCATCCATGACCACGAGATGTCTCGTTACAGCTGCATCATTCTCGACGAGGCCCACGAACGTACCCTGGCCACCGATATCCTCATGGCTTTGCTCAAGCAGATCGCCGCCCGCCGTCCCGACCTCAAGATCATCGTCATGTCCGCCACCCTCGATGCGCAAAAGTTCCAGCGTTACTTCAACGATGCGCCCCTTCTTGCCGTCCCCGGTCGTACGCATCCCGTCGAGATCTTCTACACCCCCGAGCCCGAGAGAGACTACGTCGAGGCGGCCATCCGGACGGTGCTGCAAATCCACGCCTCTGAGGGAGAAGGAGATGTTCTGCTCTTCCTGACGGGTGAGGAGGAAATCGAGGACGCATGCAGGAAAATCAACCTCGAGGCCGACGAGATGACTAGAGAAATCGACGCCGGGCCTCTGGTGGTCTACCCCCTCTACGGTACCCTGCCGCCGCATCAGCAGCAGAAGATTTTCGACAAGCCGCCGGCCCCCTATAAGAAGGGTGGCCGCCCGGGGCGCAAGGTCATCGTGGCGACGAACATCGCCGAGACATCGCTGACAATCGACGGAATCGTTTACGTCGTCGATCCGGGCTTCAGCAAACAAAAGATCTACAACCCTCGCATCCGTGTCGAATCGCTCTTGGTGTCGCCCATCTCCAAAGCCTCCGCCCAGCAGCGTGCCGGTCGTGCCGGTCGTACAAAGCCTGGAAAGTGTTTCCGTCTGTACACGGAGCACGCCTTCAAAAAGGAGCTCATCGAGCAGACGCACCCCGAAATTCTGCGTTCCAACCTGGCCAACACGGTGCTCGAGCTGAAGAAGCTCGGCGTCGAGGATCTCGTCCACTTTGACCTCATGGACCCCCCTGCCCCTGAGACCATGATGCGTGCCCTCGAGGAGCTCAACTACCTCGCTTGTCTCGACGACGATGGCGAGCTGACAACCCTCGGCAGTCTCGCCTCCGAGTTCCCTCTCGACCCGGCCTTGGCTGTCATGCTCATCTCCTCGCCAGAGTTCTACTGCTCCAACGAGATCCTCTCCATCACCTCCCTCCTATCGGTGCCTCAAATCTGGGTCCGCCCTGCCGCGCAGCGCAAGCGCGCCGATGAGATGAAGGCGCAGTTCTCCCACCCCGAGGGCGACCACCTCACGCTCCTCAACGCCTACCACGCCTTCAAGGGTACCGCCAGCCAGCCCGGCGTGGACCCGAAGAAGTGGTGCCACGAGCACTTCCTCTCCTTCCGCCACCTCAGCAGCGCCGACAACGTCCGCGCTCAGCTGAAGCGCATCATGGAGACCCACGGACTCGAACTCGTCTCGACGCCCTTCGAGGACAAGAACTACTACACAAACATCCGCCGCGCGCTCCTCTCGGGTTTCTTCATGCAGGTCGCCATGAAGGAGAGTTCCGGCAAGGTCTACCGCACGATCAAGGACGACCAGGCCGTCATGATGCACCCCTCGACCGTGCTCAAGACCGACTACGAATGGGTACTTTACAACGAGTTCGTCCTGACCTCGAAGCAGTACATCCGTACTTGCACCGGGATCAGGCCAGAATGGCTACTGGTACGTCCCCGGGATACCACCTACCCTTTTGCTTGCTCCAGTTCATGTCCCCCACGTCGGGCCGCGCGCGATGGTCTCAAACTCTCCTCCCAACCCCCTGTCTTGGCTCACTTCGGCACTTGCTTCGTCCTATCCATTGCCTCGGAGCGCCTTGGCTAACATGAAGATTGCAGGAAATCGCCCCAGTCTACTACGACCTCGACTCGTTCGAGAAGGGCGACGTGAAGACGGCCCTCACCCGGGCTTCCGAGAAGAAGCGCCGCAAGGAGGCCATGAAGAACGGCCGGTGAGCAGCGCACGCGCATTCTCATCACACGCGCCTCCAGGAGTGCGGTCCAATCCCACCTCCTTCCTCCCGCGGTAGCGTCAGAACTAGAGCCAGGGCCCCGGGCAAGAAGAAAGCATGAATCACCAAAAAGCGAAGCGATGGGAAAGAGGGCCGCGCGATTATGGGGCCTTTGCGAGGTCGCTTCCATCGCGGGATCATCTGACTGGGGGTTTGAAGTGCTTGAGACCCTCTTTGCTAGAGTGGTCAGAGGAGAAATTCTCCCCCCCCTGATACGATTTTACCAGCAGTGGTCCGTACGTTACTTGATTATAGCCTGAACTCGGGAGGCACGCAACAGAACACAGTGCTAGAATGGGCTTGGTAATCATCGTCAACCCAAATATCAGACAAGGGTGCGGTCGGGCTTGGCAGGGGCCTCATTGGGGAGCGGACCTGGTTTTGCTCCAAAGACTTTCGGCGTCCAAGGAACGGATAATAGAAGTATCATCAGGGCCATGTTTACATGTAATAGAGTTTTTTTTTTTTTCTCTTCCCA
>JAIMZG010000091.1:0-24757 GCA_020466075.1 Colletotrichum coccodes | reverse complement strand
CGGGCTATTCCCAATTGCCTTGCTTTGCCCGTTGTTCCGACAGCAAATAACTTCAAACTGCTGAATTCCATGCCAAATCTCTTTTTGTCACCTAGTCGTCACTGGTTGCCATTTTCCTATCCCAACACTGAACATCTCAGAATGACTGCATCGTGATGCAGACTTGTCGGTTTGCCGACTGAAATCTTGCGGAATGGGATGAGATTGGTGACTGCCGACCGAGAATTTTAAGACCACCGATGGGTTGAGGTTGACTGAGGTCCTTGTGTGCCTACTTCGATTGGTGAATGTCTTCATAGACTCTTGAATAGAAAGATCCACATCAATCATCGGTGTTTGACTTTGCATCATCCTAAACTATTCGCCGCCAATACACACACTGCAGGAATGAAACTTAACATATTTGCATTAATAAATTTTCTCTAAACATGAAGCTAGTGCTGTCCTGACTCCATCCAGTCTAACAACTGTCGCTGTGATGGTATTCCTCTCAATCACAATGTGCCCTGTTATACGCCGAAAAACCATGCTCAATTCCAGGCTCGAGGCATGTCCGGAGAGGATGTTCCCCTACCGTACACGAATACCCTATTCCCCTGGTGGTAGAAGCGCTGCAAAGTCCGTCATACTTCATTGATAAAGAAACGAGCCTGACTGATACCGGAAACATCCGCGATATAACGGAGACGGCCTCTCAAGTATCGTCTTTGTCTCTGCGTAGCGTAATCGCTCTTCATTGCCATGACAATTGGCCACATGACAATCAGTCCTGCCTCTCCTTTGAGTGGATCGTCCGGTTTGGTGGAACCACAAGGAAACTGAGAGACAATGACGCCGTATCCGTTCCAACTGCAAAAATATGGAACTCCCGAGACAATATCTTCGACACGAGCACTCGCTGAGCGTGCGAGCTCTCCGTACTCTTCTAAGTCGTCCAAGCCCTCTCTTCCAGCTGAAGCCAGCCATGAGCTGCAACGCATCATTGTCGCGATGAGATTTAAGTGAGAACACCAAGTGACCAGGTGCAAGACAGCCATGGGGAGGTTGAAGAACTTGAAGACTGGGCCCTCAAAGGTGGGTTCCGTGTCGAGCTCTTCGTCGGTCCGATCGAATACCCATTCAGCGACCTCGACCTTCCATTGCGGATTTGGATTCGCCCGGAGCTGAGCGAATTCGTGCTCAAGTTTTCGGCATTTCTTCAGCAGTTCAACCATCTTTTCAACAGCTTCGGGCGTGGGGTGACATGCTTTGACTATGATCGCGTCCACGGCCTGCTGGATCTGGCTGCAAATGAGGTTGATATCGACTGTGGAGCGATTTGAGCGCTGGACCGCCTCGTTGTACAACAGCCACGAGTAGCTGGTCATCTCTGCGTCCTTGAAAAGGTTCTGCACGGAGATGCATTGATTTCGTGTCATGGCAAACATTTCGCGGCCTTCTTCTGTTTCCAAACACTTTTGGCCACGCATCTGAACGATTTTGGCGGCGCCTTTGAGATGGCTTACATACTCCTTCATGGAGTCCTTGGACATCAATGTCTGTTGATTGTTAGCTCATGTATTTTGGTACCAGTAAGTACAAAATACTAGCCTCATAAAATGCAAGCATGAGAACCGCTCCGAGTGTCTGATCACTGTCTACCTCCTTGGGGTCTGCAATCGCCTGTCCCACTGCTCGCAAAGCGCTCACGTGATGTTCTTGGGCTCGCAGAAGAGCAGGCCCTCTCAAGCCTTTGGACTGTCGCATCGCCAAGGCGGCCATGGATGTTGCTTTGAACGCCAGAGAGAGGCATACTGAGATCTCTCCACGTCCGAGGAAACGAGGTAGAAAACTGTAGTAGCCGCGGGCCGTTGGCGTCAGGGGCACATTGACGAACTCTGAGAGAAATAGACAGGAGGCTTGCTCATCGAGTGGATTTAATAAACCCCCAGGGACATTCTTGAAGCACTCGACCAAGTCGCCTTCCTGGTCGCCGAATATGAACGGAGATGAGTTTCGCCTAGGGGGGCTAAGTGAGGTAGTCCGGCCGCAACAGTCTCCAGGTGATCCGGACTTGGACGATATTGAGGAGTCCGTCGGGTTGGTACTATCCGAGCTGCCCGGCTTCAACTTCTTGAGCTTCTCTGTAGACAACTTTGATTGATCGCGCACGACGGGCCCATAACCGGGGCAGTGTCTCTTCGATTTGGTGCATCTCATACAGAACGGCTTGGCCTCGTCGCATTTGACCTTCCTAATTCTGCACAGCTTGCAGCCGCCTGAAGGCTTTCCCGTGTAGACCATGGTTGTGAGATATCGTACCTGTGATGCTGCGGGGTATGAGTAGGTCGTGGAAGCGAACAGATGGCAGAGGTGACGGGAGATTGGGGATGCGCTGAGGAGATGAGAGACTTGAAGGGCAGACCCTGTCGCTGACTTGAATAAACTCCCGAGCTTGTTGCCTCTAGGGTTTTAAGGAGAAGACCGGCGAATATTACGCAGGAGGTTCGGACACAGACCACACCCAGGAACGAACGTTTCTCCAATCGGATAATCAAAATCATATAGGTCTAGTCCAGGCAAATTCAATATTTCCGCTGGTCTGCAGAGCACGCTTTTACGTGGGGTACGGAAGCTACCTGTTGTTTTTTTTTCGAGCACAGACGTCTGTGGACGGCCGTACATGATGTGATGCTGGTGCGCTCGATCAGTCTGTACCAAGAGATCATAGACGTTTTCACGTTTTGTATCGATGCTATAAACAACAACGAGGTATGTCTGGCCTCAAAATCATCATGCCGGTTTGCAGCCAGGCTTTTCTCTTGGGGCGGGCAGGCGGCCTTTCGCAGCCGAGTTTAATAATTCCAAGAACGCGCCTGAAGTCTTCGGATCATTTCTTTTTCGACGAGTATCACGAAGAGAGCCCGTGCGGGCTGTCATTCTGTGACAGAAAGCAATGGCATCCTGGAGCGCATATGCTCTTTGACTATTCCGTAGGCTCGGGTTCTTTTAATTGGGAAGCAGAAGCGTTTCATGATTTCTGAAGCGGCCGGTGGTTCCTCTCTTATGGGCCCCCATCCTCGGCCGAGCGGCCTGGGGTTGTTTCGTTTCAACAGGAAGCTGGCAGATCCGAAGATCCCCATGCCCCAGGAGCAGTTCTTGGATGGACCCATTCTCAATCCGCTTTTACGAACGAGACGAACGCTGCGCGCCATGCTGCAGCTCAACGGTACAGCCACGGCCGAAGCAAGAGTCTGCTTTCGATACTTTAAACCTCCTTGCAACGGGGTCACCTGAAAGCCAGTGGCACATGCTACTAGTCAGAAAATTTGTTTTCTTTGTTTTACATGATTCACTAGTGGCGTGTTTCATCTGATGATGTTCAAGGGAGGAGGGGATCTGTGTTGGTATTTTTCAGATCCTGGGTAAACTTTACCGACGGGTGAATACAAAAGAAAAAGTGAGAACCAGTGTTGTGAAATGTGCCTGGTTTTTAGAAAAGACATATCTGAGGGAAATGGATTTACCATGATTTAAATGGGCCCAAGGATGTTGGTATGTTCTATATGCTCCTAAAACACATTACTCTTGCAGAAAGAATGGTTTTTATGGGCGGAATGCTGTAGTAGTGATTGACGTAGAACCAATTCCTTTATTGTGTGGCGGGGGTAAACCCGAGTATCGCACGGCAACTCAAGGAAAGGCGACTCTAAGAAATGACTAAGTCATCAGCACGCAAGGTGACAGCACGTCAGTGCAGCAACCAACATATAGTGAGTTGAATGCAACTGCTCGACTGCCATTCCGAACGCGAAAAGTGGCCTCATTGGCCTGTGTGTATGAAAACATATAGCTGAGCAAGCTAACACCTGATGAATGTAAAAGAGGCTGATTTGGGCCTCGGCTGGCATGAATCCAATTATATGATGGACAATGCAATGTACGGTCCCATGGGTTGACATCAATCAGCAATCAAGGGTCAAGAGGAACCGGCTGACGGACTTCTGGCATAAGGCGAATACGAGATGCCAAGCCGGGGACCGGGTCTGGTCGTCTAGAATGCAGGTCCTGACTGTATATGCACATAGCTGGCATTTACCAACCCGGGATCCTGTCTCGTTACATTTTTAAACGCGCGTCCGCGTATGACATCTCTCCCTCGGACGACACATCAATGACTACGAAATGACCATCGCTTCAGTTATGAGTAGAATTGGGCTGGGAGCAAGAGGGTTCAACCTTTCCACCCGCCGCCCACGGGTCTCGAAGGCTTCAAAAGGACAGCAGTCATACCTCTCACCTTATCATGGAGAATAAAATTTTGGGCGCCTACATACTTGCCGAGATGCTATAATGCTAAGGCGGCTACCTTCGACATGAGCTCAAGTTCCTCTCCCTGACTATGGTAGGAATCGGCTGTTACCACTGGTTTACGTTATATACCGCTGTACCTACGACGATGATATAGTTTGAGACTACTACCTAGCATAGCTAATAAAAGGACATCTGAAATGAGTTAACGCATACTTATCGGGGTGAGCGCTTGGAATAATACGTCAACGTTGTTATTGAGGAGCTTGATAGCCTAAAAACGCCTCTAAAGTCGACGTCGGGGAAAGCTTTACTACGTGAGGTGCCTAGTACACTGCAGGAACCGCTTCATAACCCATCGTTATCAAAATGATAACCAGCTTCAGGTGCTCCCTTGCAATCAATCAGAAGTATACTAATACCCATGAGTGCTTCCAGAGGTCGAACGGAGATACATTTGCACAAGATCCAACTTTGATACGCTGGTGACCAACGATAGTTATCGCTGTCTTCGACCGGCTCCGGACAACTGGCCGAAGAGGCGTTAAAAAGAAAATCCCGAGACATCCGCTAATTGAGGGCTACAACAAGCACAATTTGGGGTGGTTGTATACAAGGACATTTCAGACAGCGTCTTTGTACAATAAACTCTTTAGCAGCCAAGCGCTGGATGATCCTGACACCAATGAAAGACCGCCCGCCCTCTGTTCCGTTGACAATGTATCGATGTCAGAATAACAGGGGAATCTAGTCAGCTTTCGCCTTTCAGCAGAACAAGACGTCCGGCCTGGCAAGGTGAAAAAGTAATGTCACGGAGGAAAGCGTCTTGTAAGACGCAATTATAACAGATGTTTCTGCTTTTGTGTCACAAGAAATGTTGTTTAAAAAAACCGCGTTGTCTTGCGGCAGAGACTTCTCAAAATTGAATCACATAGCCAACGACTTGCTCCGCGTCATCAAAGACGAGATAATGATGCTTGAAGGCCTGATACCTTTCCGGTTACTTGAACGGGGTGTTGGAACGAAAAGACATGGCGTCTTAATGGCTAACATGACATGATCGCGCATCCATACGAAAAGCTAGACGATAAAGCAGTGGCTATCAATGTCGAAATGGTCGCGGATAGACTTGTGGGGGCTCCAAAGTCACCATCATATTACGTTGCCGTCTTTATCCACCCCACTGTGAAGGCATTCCATCATAGTATGGGCTACAGAGGTTGGATTATCGGTATATTTGTAGACGAAATATGACCAGTAATAGCCTGCATCGGTATACGACCTATGCCACGCCACTCAAACGCTCACAGATGACGGTTCTAGTTACGAGATTTTATGAACGGATATGAGTCCTTGAACTTAACACAATCAAGGTCATAGTCATGGTATTGGACAGATTAGTCAAATCAGGACTTTACCCTCAAGGCTATCAAACCTAACAAACATTCCATGGGATCAAAAACTAGTGGATATGAGAGGTCAGATTAGTTATCATTGACACTTCGAATTAGCAACTAGAGCTAGAAACACCTGGGAAGTTGTTACCTGCCGACACGTGTGACAGCATCCTCATGACTGACCATGGGACCCACATCGCTTCTGTCTCGCCCAGAGTAGTCCATAACATTAAGGTTTATGTTGCCAGAGTGGTGGAAAACCGCCAGTAGCCACCAAAAGAACTTGTGGTACCGAGGAACGACTCCAGCTTCTCGGACATATCCTACGGGATGATGATACTAAACAGCAGTGTGAGCATCTTGTCAGGCTCTGGCGCTGAAGCTTGGTGATAGAACTGCGTTGAAACCACCTTCGGACGACGACCCGAAGGCTGTCCACGTAACCGCCGATCGGGCGGCCATGTCGCGTCGACTTGGAGCTGGACATGCCTCCGCGGTACGATACCTGACCCAACGGACACACTTCATACCCTACCCCGAATCTTTTTTGAGCAAGCAGAATCGCTCGTCATAAAGCTTTCTTTTGTCCACCTCGATTGCTAAATGGGTCGAAATCATCTGCCGTTCGACGTGTTTCTTGATAGTCTACCCACCAACTTGTTCAATAGGATTATGAACGGCGACCATCGGGAACTTGAACTGGAAAGCGTTGGTAACTCGTTCCTGAGGCCAATTTCGTCATGATCACCCCCGGTTCACCGAGTTATCAAAAATATCTGTGCAAATTGCACCGACTAGGATCCATGCCTTCCTTCATATTAATGGTCAACTGCGTGCAGCCTGCGCTGACCTTCACCGCAGCGTACACGCAGGCAAATCATAAGGCGGGGGTTATAGAACCTACAAACTCGTTTTCGTCTTCGTCACCGTCACTCCATCAGAACGCGGTCAGACCAAGCGTGACCGGGCGGAGGCTGTGCCGACCGGCGTTGCGCCGGACTCGGGATTCGGACAATGAAAATGACCCTAGGCCCAAGACCGGTGATTTTATGTCAAACCAGCCCCGTCGGCAAGTAAAGTTCCACCATTATTTACAACGGCAGCGACGATTCCGTGAACAAAGTCGTGGCCAGGCAAACAGCCTTGTCTTGGCTGTTTATGGAAATACTCTACGTTGCATGCATGCGACGTCAAAGTACACAGCCTGCGGGAACGCCCACTTACCAAACACAGAGCCTGCCTCATTGTCAAATATTGTCACTTGGTAAATTCACAAGATAAAGGCATTTTGGGTTTTCTACTGGAGACTCGTCACAACGGGGCTAGTGTCAGATCATCTCGGCCTTGTCTAAAACGACTCGTGCAAGCCAAGCGATGAAGTCGCTCTCAAAGTCTATGAAACCTCAGGGGGAAGCCGCCAATCACGTGTCTCCGTTGAACAGTTGACAAGGATCTCATGACCTCGGCACTCGGTGAACCCTTAACATGACTGCCGATATACGCAAGCTCAAATCGATGCAACTACTCTCCGTTTAATTGTTCGCACAGAATTATCTAATGCGCGGTTTTTATTCGCAAAATTATCGATCGGATCGTGTGCGTCAGGCGTTCGGTTCTCAACCACTGGAATCGTAGTAGTCGTCGAGCTGCGCCTCGTTGGGGAGTGAGACTCGGCGCAACCCCAAGTCCCGGACATTCTCTTGAAACAACACGCATCTTGCACAGAAACCGCGCAACTCCAGACATCGTTACACCGCGAAAACGATGACAACAATTCGCTCTTGAAACATTCGACGTCACCTTGCAGTGGCAGTGCACTTTTCGAGGCGGGCAGTGCTCCTGATTATGGGTCTTGGCACTCACTTCAGGTCCGGTACCTCGCACAAAGTACCACTCAACGAAACAACAAATATTCAAATCCGAACTGCGCAAAGAGGCCGCCACCACGACCCCGGAAACACAAAAAGTTAGACCCTCCGTTCCGCATCCCTTGCCACCGTCTTTTCCTCTACTGTGTCCACGTACTCTAGCCCAATCTCCTTCTCTTCCGAAGGCGCGTGGATGGCGGCGGGCGAAGTCTCCGCCAAGACGTCCTTGACGCTCTTCTTCTCACGCAGCGCGGTCCATACAGTATTGTGCATGCTCCGCATGAAGAGGAGATCCATATCCTCAAGCGTGAGACCTGCAGGGCGAATGACTTTGTCAGCCACGGGGTGACGCGACGGAGTGCGGCTGGGGAAAATTTCTGGGCCGAGCTAGACTTACCCTTGGTCTCCGGTACGAAGAAGAATGCCCAGATGCCCATCAGGATCATGAGGGTCCCGAAAAACATGTATGTGCCGTATCCCAGCGACGTAATCATGTAAGGCGTAGTACGCGAGACGATAAAGCTCCATAGCCATTGGTCTGCAGTCGTGATCGCCACACACAGCATGCGGATATCCAGACTGAAGACCTCGCTGCAGTAGAGCCATGTGATTCCTTGCCTTCAGACGTTGTTAGCATAGCCTTCACCGCCCTTGGGAAGAAAGGAGTATCTCACCAGGTGGCGCAGTAAATCAAGCCGTAAAGATACACGCACAGCATGGCGATGTATCCCCATGCGTTGCGGTCGGTGTTGCCTGCGGCAGCTTGCCCGGCGGGGTCGGCCTGGAAAACATAGCCGCCGATGTACCACATCGGGAGGGATCCGATGAAGGCACCCCAGATGAGACCGTTGCGGCGACCGACCTTCTCAGCTAGCCAGACGGTGAAGATGACCATACCGAGAGTCTTGGCTATACCGTAGAAGCCCGTGGCGAAAAGCTTGGTGCTTGTGCCTGTAATGCCAAGGGTCTCGAAGATCCGAGGCGAGTCTAGACTCCAAGTCAGTACCGAGAACCTGCACACCGCAGAAACATTTACTCACAGTATGTGATGATGTTGACGCCCGTCTGTTTATCGCGTCTTAGCACGGGTCGCATGTGGAGTGAAACGGTCGAAAACGTACCAGATTCTGGCAGGCCATGAGAAGCAGACCAATGCCGATCCGGTTGCGAGAGCCCCTCTCGAACAACCTCTTGAACATTTGCGTCTTTGTCATACGGTTCGCACTGCTGTCCTCCACTTGCCGCCTGATATCGTTGATCTCGTTATTGACATACTCGTGGTCCGCGGGCAGTGTGCGGATGTGGACCAGAACCTTTTTGGCATCTTCCCACCTGTCGTTCTTTGCCAGCCAACGCGGCGACTCCGGGCAGATAAAAATACCAAAGAAAAGCATGACCCCGGGCAGCAACTGCAGGCCGAGCGGGACAATCCACTGCGCCTGAAGCGAATCCGAAATGGTGCGATCCACGGCGTAGTTGACCCAGAAGCCGCACATGCCACCCCCTTGGGACGCAATCTCGAAGAGGCCAACGAGACGGCCTCGGATGGACGGAGGGCTTATTTCTGAAATGTAGACTGGTACGATGAGCGAAGTCGCTCCGATACCCAGGCCAGCAACGGCGCGTCCGGCAATGAGCATTCCAATCTGGCCATGGGCGGCTGTCATGAGCGTCCCTCCGGCCAAGAAGACCAAGGCGGAAATCATGATGGCCTTCTTACGACCGATCCATTCTGCCAGGGGAAATGTAAGTAAGGCGCCAAAGAAGCAGCCCGCTTGAAACGTAGACACAATGTTGCCCTGAAGGGTATCACGGACGGACGGCGAAGTATCTGCCAGGTCGAAGTCGCGGCGAAACGAGTCGAGGGCCATTGTGCCACCTATGACGGAGGTGTCGTACCCCACTGGGCGGTTTCAGCATAGTTCGAGTGCCTGGGGCAAGAAGTTGCTAAAGGAGAAGACTGAAACTCACTGGCTATGGCACTCATCGAGGCGATGATGGCGATCATGTGGATGCGCCAATTGCGGACTTCATTGGGATCGTTCGTCCCGTCCGCGTGCAGATTGAAACCCATCTTGCCGGACGCTCAGCCTCACGGCGAGAACGAATAGAACGAGTGATGCAGACGCAAGGAAGCCTTGTTTCTTGTCTTGCCAAGGTGGAGCGAGGCGAAGGCGGCAGCCGTCCGGGCACGTACTGAGGAGAAAGCTTGATATCAGGCAAGCTCCTTAGATTAGAGCAATAAAAGTAAGACTGATCCTGCAAAGGGGCTTCGGCCGCACCCCAAAGACGTTGATAGTAGCCAGGCAAGGCAATGTTCTCACGCACTGACTGTTTTCTCTCGGCGACCACGTCTTCTTTATGGATGTGAGGCGACACCTCGGCATGTTGGAACGCATGGCATAGTTACGTCGGAGGGGATTGACAGCTCGCCAGGGTGCCAGTCGACGGAAACGTAAGAGTCGACCGGCGGAAAAGGTCATGGAACATGATCGATGGCTTCACTAGTGATGATGTCCGGAGCGATGCACCGTCAGTGATCAGCTGGACCATCTCGAGTCAAACGCTGGAGAGAGGACGAAGGGAAGATGACCGTGTTTGCCATGGTTCGTCTAGCCAGACAACAAGCTTCCCCGCGTTCCCCCGCGTTGGGTCGGCGTTCGTCTAGGATGATGTCCTAGTTTGGCCACGGTAGTTGATGCTCGAGGCACCAAGGCATCATGTAGGCCGGGATGAGGGCTTTTCACGGCCAAGGGACGTAGGTTGGATAGCTTGATGCAGTCAGGAAATTCAAGCACTAGTGCCAAAACACTAGTCAGAAATATGAAGCGGGTAAAAGACCGACAGTGGTTGTTTGCCAACCAGGATGGATATTGGAAGTTTGATCGCGTGGTGGTGCATCAAACAATAACGAGATAGATGCAAAGTGACACTTTGGATCGGATGGATGATGTGGGGGAAGAACAGACGGGAGCTTAGAAGGGATGCAGGACTGCCATTGGCCAGCCACATCGGCGGATTCCCGAAAAATGTTCCAGAACGGGTGCACTTGCCACCAGGTGCGCGGGAAGGAGGTTCGAGCCAACCCTGCCCGCATGTGCTTACCTAAAGGGGTTCTTAATGGGTCTCTTAACTTCGGTCCTCGCTAAGCGAACCAATGGAACCCCTAGGTCGTGCATGCCACAGCCACTCTTGGCGCTGACTAGTGCGACCACCCCACGCCCCTGCCCGAGCTTGATTCGACTGTAACTTTCTGCATCGAGACCGCCCTTTTCTCCTTGACATTCTCAATTTTCTTGGCCCTCTTTTTGCAATGTCTCGACATTTTCACACCTTCAGTTCGCTTTTCCCCACCTTCGTTCCGGTCCTCTCCATGCCCATCTCCTCTTTCCTCACCACCTTCAACAACCGTGGCCAAGAGCTTATCGTTGCTAGTCTGCTGTTTCTCCGGATCGTCTCGACTTTCAATCCATCCGCATGGCGCCAGAAAGCTCCACCTCGAAAATGGTGACCCAAACGCCCGCCCAGGCGTGGACCAACACCGACCTCGTCCTTCTCCACCACAGTCTGGACATCTCGCACACAAGCTGTCAATCAGGTGTGACTCTCACCCCGTGTGTGGGCGGACATCACCCCGATCCATCCATCCATCCTTCGTGTCATCAAAAATTTCCTGGTTCCAACCCCTCTTCGAGCATCCCACATGCCAGCAGCCCTCCTGTCTTCTCTGCCACCGACCGGTACGGGCGTCGCTGTCCCCATCGGATGACGCACCGGTCGCACTCTCCTTCCTGTTGATGAAGAAACCGTCAACACCTCCTGCCGCGGGTTGGGAGTCATGGACGGACGTCAGGCGATACGCCCAAGAAGAAAAGACCGCCCGCGTCTGGCTGAAATCTACACCCCTTCACCAGTGTCTCGATCCACCTTGGCAGTCATAAGGACGCAAAGTCCACGGCCGGTCCCCGATCGGGACGGGAACAGCACGGATACCTACGGCGTCTACCTAATGGCGCGTACACCCGCCGATTGGAACGCCGCACCTGTTGGGATCAGAACGATGGGGCCGCCACCACAATCTCGGGCGCCATGTCCGTCTATGGCACGCCGGGTGGTCCTCGGTCTCGTCTGGGAGCCAGTCTGGCCAGAACACAGGAACCCGACACATGTACGGAGTAGTATGGTCACTATGCAGTGCCCGTATGCTTCGGAACGCTCGAGAAACGTGATAAGGTCCCGGCACTTGCATCAGCAGAATGCCAAGGTTCAAACATTGAAATTGCCAAGCCGCCGTTGCTTGCTGTCAATCTCCATTCTTCCCCTTGTTTAGCCCCCGACTCGTTGTTGCACGGCGGTTCTGGGATGGCCCCGACTCGAGCCCTTCTTCCACTGAGGATAGCTCGCTTCTTGATGCTCCAATTTAATTCCCCCATCGGGTCCTTTTGCACTTTTGCCCTCTTGCACAGCCTCAATGCCCAGACCTTGGGCGGTTACCTCCCTCTCACCTCGTCGCCCAGCTAATCTTGCTAATCAAAGCCAAGATGAGAGGAACGAGAGTATTTCCCTGGCACGTCATTCTATCTGCCCATCCGAGCTCTCCATCTACTCTGGCTCCTTCCCCTCTTGATCATGTCTAGCAAGGCTTTTCATCCTGTTGCAGTCTTGTTCCCCCGCCAAGGCCGCCATTTGCTGTCGTGATAGTCGACTGAAGCGCGACTTTTTTCCTTCTCTCTCCCTCTCATGCACCTGTCAATCTCTCTGATTTGACCAATCCATCGGCCGTAGGTGGGGTCTCGGTTGGCTTCATATCCTCTTGAACTTGCCAAGAAAGGCATGTCGTTGTGAGCACTGCCACGCTCCAAAGTCTTGTCGTCTAAGAATCCAGACGCCGTCGGCAAATACCTCAGAGGCTCTTGAAATCTCTTCTCCTTCATCAACAGGTCTCGAGTCGTGAGAAACAGACTGAACACCATGAAGGTTGCTCGAGCTTGATTATCCGACACTACTCTCTGCAACTCCGTACGCTTTCCGTCGGAAAGTGGACTATCGCCTCTCGCCCGAACCCCTTCCGGTGCACTGCCTCGAACGAACCGTCACGGTAGAAACAGGCACGCAGGCTGACCTGTCCACGTCGGTGAACGAAAGACTTGGAACTCTACTAGACGGGTCGGAAGGCGCAGTTGCGACCGCCAAGGCTCACGGCGCTCTGTACCTGTTGAGTCTTTCACAATTCCGTGGTACGCCCAAGACTCTGCCACTTTCTCTGCCCTGAGAGACACAACGCGGCACACGCAAGTTGTTTGCCTCTTCACACAGCCTTTTGCCGTCCTCTAAATACCTTTCACTCGCCAGACGTTGCACCAACTACATCCTTGGCTTGACTCTTGTCACAAGACATTTCTTCTTTCTTTCCAAGAAACTTCAAACCAACATCCATCACCCGTTCATGAGAAGCTTTTCGCATCAGCTTCAGACCACTCTCTGCACCGGTGCTAATGGCGTCTCTCGCCCCTCCTCAGTTGCGCGTCGACACCCGCAATCCTCGCGGGGGTGACAACGACGACGCGATAACACCGTCGCCTATTTCGACACACTCAAATCCGTTCCTCACGCCAGCCATCAGCGCTGCGACAAGTATGCATTCAACCGCCATTACCGAGGATCCCGATAGTGCTTTGCGCCCTGACCCCGGTACGGAAGCCGACTTCGTCGTCCACAACAACCCTTTTGCATTCAGCCCTGGGCACCTCAACAAACTTTTGAATCCGAAATCTTTATCTGCCTTCCAGGCACTCGGCGGACTCCACGGAATCGAGAAGGGCCTGCAAACAGACGTTAAGTCCGGTCTATCCCTGGATGAGGTGGCTGTCCGAGGCAAAGTCAGCTTCGAGGAGGCCACCGGTCACAGGGAGCCCTCCTTCGCCACAACGGCTGCACAGCCACCAGCCACCGTGAATCACGCCAACAGCAATGGGTTTACCGACCGCACTCGTGTGTTTGGTAGAAATGTGCTTCCCGCCAAGAAAGCTACGCCCTTGTGGAAGCTCATGTGGAATGCTTACAACGACAAAGTCATCATCTTGCTTACAGTTGCTGCCGTTATCTCATTGGCCCTTGGGCTCTACGAGACCCTCGGCGTAGAGCATGACCCCGAAGAAGGCCAACCGGTCGACTGGGTTGAGGGAGTGGCCATTGTGGTCGCCATTTTGATCGTTACCCTGGTTGGATCTCTCAACGACTGGCAAAAGGAACGTGCCTTTGTCAAGCTCAATGCCAAAAAAGAGGACCGCGAGGTCAAGGTCATTCGATCCGGCAAGTCTTTCATGATCAACGTGGCAGAGATTTTGGTCGGCGATGTTATCCATCTTGAGCCTGGTGACCTCGTCCCAGTGGACGGCGTCTTCATCAGCGGTCACGACCTGAAGTGCGACGAATCTTCGGCTACTGGCGAATCAGACGCTCTCAAGAAGACTGGCGGCGATGCCGTCTTCAACGCGCTCCAATCCGGCAACGCCCATAAGGACATCGACCCTTTCATCATCTCCGGCGCCAAGGTTCTCGAGGGTGTTGGAACCTTTGTCTGCACGTCGGTTGGCACCAACTCCAGCTTCGGAAAGATCATGATGTCGGTTCGCACCGAGATGGAGGCCACGCCTCTGCAGAAGAAGCTCGAGGGCCTGGCCATGGCTATTGCCAAACTCGGAAGCAGCGCTGCTCTTTTCCTGTTCATCGTCCTCCTTATCCGTTTCCTCGCTGGGTTGTCCACTAACACGGGCTCTGGTGCTGAGAAGGCTTCCACTTTTATGGATATTCTGATTGTGGCCATCACCATCATCGTCGTGGCCGTGCCTGAAGGACTTCCTCTGGCGGTCACTCTTGCACTAGCCTTCGCCACCACCCGCCTTCTGAAGGAGAACAACCTGGTCCGCATTCTTCGAGCTTGTGAGACGATGGGCAACGCCACGACCATCTGCTCAGACAAGACCGGCACTTTGACCACGAACAAGATGACCGTTGTCGCCGGCACCTTCGGCTCCGCCAGCTTCACCAAGTCGGTTGACGGCGAGAAGGTCACCAGCGCCGTGGAGTTTGCTCAGTCGCTTCCTGAGGCCACAAAGAAGCTCCTCGTCCAGTCCATCGCTATCAACTCCACCGCCTTCGAGGGAGAGGAAGAAGGTCAAGCCACCTTCATCGGTTCCAAGACCGAGACCGCCCTGCTTCAATTCGCCAAAGACCACCTCGGCATGCAAGGACTGGCCGAGACCCGTGCAAACGAAGAGGTCGTGCAAATGATGCCCTTCGACTCCGGCAAGAAGTGCATGGGTGCAGTCATCAAGCTGTCCGGCAATGCTGGTTACCGACTTGTCGTCAAGGGTGCCTCTGAGATTCTCCTCGGATACTGCAGCCAGAAGCTTAATATCACCGACCTCTCTGCCTCTGCCTTGGAAAAGTCCGACCGTCTGTCCCTGGAGGGAACCATCGACACTTACGCCAAGCAGTCTCTTCGCACCATCGCCCTCATCTACCAGGACTTCCCCCAATGGCCCCCTCACGGCGTCAGCGCCACCATTGAGGGACATGTCGACCTCGGTGACATCCTCCACGATCTAGTCTTCGCCGGCGTTGTTGGTATCCAGGACCCTGTACGTCCTGGTGTCCCCGAGGCTGTTCGCAAGGCCAAGCACGCGGGTGTGGTGGTTCGTATGGTCACTGGTGACAATGCCGTTACCGCTCAGTCCATCGCCACCGAATGCGGTATCTTCACTGAGGGTGGACTCATCATGGAAGGCCCAGTCTTCCGCAAGCTATCCATCGAGCAGATGAACGAGACCCTGCCCCGTCTGCAAGTCCTCGCCCGCTCCTCGCCTGAGGACAAGCGTGTCCTGGTCACTCGTCTCAAGGCTCTCGGCGAGACCGTCGCTGTGACTGGTGACGGTACAAACGATGCGCCTGCTCTTAAAGCTGCGGATGTGGGTTTCTCTATGGGTATCTCTGGTACTGAGGTCGCCAAGGAGGCTTCGTCTATTGTGTTGATGGATGACAACTTCACCTCGATTGTGACGGCCTTGAAGTGGGGAAGAGCTGTCAACGACGCCGTTCAGAAGTTCCTTCAGGTAAGGAGAGCTCACCTTTCATCTTGTGTGCCAAATACTAACAGTATCGCCTAGTTCCAAATCACGGTGAACATCACTGCGGTTCTCCTCGCTTTCATCACCGCTGTGTCATCTCCCACGATGGAATCTGTCCTCACCGCCGTCCAGCTCCTGTGGGTCAACCTCATCATGGACACCTTCGCTGCCCTGGCCTTGGCCACGGACCCTCCCACCGAGAAGATCCTCGACCGTCTCCCGCAGGGCAAGAAGGCACCTCTCATCACCATCAACATGTGGAAGATGATCATTGGCCAGGCCATCTTTCAGCTGACCGCCACCCTCATCCTGCACTTCGCCGGCAACGCCATCTTCGGCTACGACTCGCACAACGAAGACCAGCAGCTTGAGCTCGACTCCATGATCTTCAACACCTTTGTCTGGATGCAGATCTTCAACGAGTTCAACAACCGTCGCCTGGACAACAAGTTCAACATTTTCGAAGGCGTCCATCGCAACTACTTCTTCATCGTCATCAACTGCATCATGGTCGGCGCCCAAGTTGCCATCATTTACGTCGGTGGCAAGGCCTTCCGCATCACCCCCGGCGGCATCAGCGGCGAGCACTGGGCTGTGTCTGTCGTCCTCGCCTCCCTCTCCCTCCCGATGGCCGTTCTCATCCGTCTCTTCCCCGACCCGTGGTTCGAGAAGATCGCCAAGACCGTCGGCAGACCTGTCGTCGTCGTCTACCGCGCATTCGGCAGATTCTTTTCCAGAATTGGCGCCGTCTTCCGTCGCAAGAAGACCACCGACGCCGACGCTGCCTCTGATGAGGAGGCTGGTGTCTCATCTGGCTCCGAAGACTCCAAGGTCGCTGCGCCTGCCATCGTCATTTCCACGCAGCCAGAGGAGAACAACACCGCTGCTGCCAAGGACGACGAGAAGCGCCAGCTCTGATGTGCTTGTTCATCAGCTTCAGCAACGCCTCATACGTCATCTTTTGCATATATATCCCTTTCAACTGTTACATCTTGTTAGCTACGATACCATTTAGTGCGCGTTTATTTTCTATTTCATTGGAACGATTCTACGACCGGCATTTATTACGCATATAGCAAGGGCGGTGGTTGGTTACATATACACCGAAGACCTATTTTTTTGTCTTTGAGGCGTTTCGGGGGTGCGGCACCAAAAGCCAAGTGTGGAAGGTTCGGCACACTGGACCGGCGGGGCAAAATCAGTCTCTACGGCATTTAGAAGCGAAATACGCTGCATCTTTCCTTTAGATGCGTGTTTGGTACGATAGAATTTATGTGCGATGCAGATATCGAGATATGAAATGAAGAGAAAAGCCAAAGCAAATGCTCACTCAATGCAATGCCTCGTGAACCATGTCATATTGCTCAGATGACTGACTTCTCTCTGTCCTGACCGACCTATGATGAGCTGCATGGGATGTCTGTAGGCGAGTCCGTCGTTGAGACTGTGAGATTGTACACACTCAAGCTCTCCGAGTGCGGCTCCAGTCTCGGCGTGCCTTGCGCGTCTTTGAGGATGGTGAAGCTCGCGTCACCACTGCCGGTCGTCAGTCCCCTGTGGCCAGCAAGTTCCCTTCCCCAAAAGCGTTGCAAGAAGAGAAGGTTAGGAGGCACGGGGCGGTCAAACTTACTATGCCTGCGAGCAATTCCCGCCAACGTATGTCGTCTGAATCACAATCTCGGCAACAAACGTCTTATCCCCCTCCGTCTCCCCCGCCACGGTCGCGCCCCGGATCAGATGCCACCACGACTTGTTCCCTTCCGGCGGGAGCAGGGACTGTTTCACGCCCAGCATGGCCGCGGACCCGGAGAACGTGCGCCCCGCGATGATGAGCTTCCCGTCGGCGGGCCAGAAGTTCGTAAAGGACGTCGTCGCGGCCTTGTCCTCGGAGGTGAGGTAGTACTCCTCGACGAACTTGGCGAACGCCGCGTCGACGTCGGGGGCGGGTTTGTAGGGCGCCATGTCGACTGCGCTGACGAGCGCGGCGCCGAGACCAAGGAGGGTTGTTGAGGGTTTCATTCTGGGTTACGACTTGCGGTAGACACGGAGTCGTAATGCTGTTCGCGAGCTTGGGCCGGAATCTGCAACAGAAAACTCGAGGTGCAGCATCAGGGAAGCCATCTCCAGGGGAGGGGGAGCCGGCCCTCTAGCTCTTTAAGCGGCGAACGACACTCCCACCGGCGCTTTACCGGACGCGGTTGAGGCACATTTTTCGGGTGGATCTCACCGCCGCTCATCGGCGGCGCCGGTGCAGCCGGATGGTCCGAATAGGGGCGGGAGGGCTCGGCATCCTGTGGGACAGGAGGCCCTGCAAACCTTCATCCCATGTCGGCCAGGGTGCACCCCAGCTCGGGAGCACCCTCGACCCCAGGGAGAGCCAGAACTTTACGGCTTTCGCAGCCTTCGTTTGACCGGGAAGCGCTGAAGGTCCCCCGGGTCCTTGCGGTGCTTCCTCTATTAACCTTTTTGCTCGCTGGTTGGCCTCGGCCGAAATAGGGGTACTACGTAAAAGACTTAGAGATTAGTACTCAAAGAGCCTCTCGCTTCCTCCGTACTCCGAGGCTATGGTTGACCTGTGCATTTGCTTATAATAGCCACGGCTTGTTGGTCTCGTCGTATGTTGGTTTTCTGTCCGAAACATTGACGCCGCGCCAACCTTGCGTCGAATTAGTCTTTCACGCGCTTAGTCTGAGGTTATTCCCACCTGCACCTCCTTTGAAGTCCAATCCGCCCTGTTCTACAGCCAACGCGGCCGGCACCCACCAGCACCATAAACACATTCGTTCAACCGCATTCGCTCAGGGCCTTTTACGCAACTCTCTGCTACTCAAAATGCAGCTCACTTTTGCCCTCCCTGCGCTTCTCGCCGCGCGCTTCGTCTCGGCAATTGACTTCACCGACTACGACCCGCAGCCCGGCGTGCAACCTGAATTCAAAGACTTCCTCAACGCGTGGGTGACAATCCGTCGGCGGACCCCGGTCAGTGACTAACGAGCTTTCCAGCCTCGTCACGCCCGCAGAGGACCCCACGGCCACGACGGCGTACACCGACTTCTTCCCCGTAGATGGCATGCAGACGACCCTGAGCATCCATTGCGTCGGCCCTGAGGCCATCACCAGATGCAAGCAGCGCTTCTTGCCCACCGACGGGAGCATGACCCTGACGGTAAGATCTCATCCGACCCTGCGGTTTCGTGCACTGGGTGTCGGCGGAACTAACGACTCATGCAGCATTTCCCCAACACCACCTTTATTGTGGACAACAACACCACAGCGACGGTGTATGAGGCCCACGGCCGCATTGAGAACAACTTCAAGCAGGGGAACTGCTCTCAGATTTAGTGAGTGACAAAACTAAACGCCTACTGTGCAGGGACGTGCTTTCTGACCACTCGATACAGCTACAAGACTCAGTACACAGTTCTGAAGACGGACCAGTCCGTTGATGCACCACCTAATCTGTCGACTACCCCGCAACATCAGGTCTACTGGTACCATGACTACTTTGTCAACCCCACAGGCGTGCCGTCTGATATTCCTTGCGACAGCTTGAAGGCGTAGGCAAGGATAGTCGCGTGTATCTTAGCTACTCAGTAGAAAGTGAAATCAACATACGGATATCCGTTGAAATAAGCCTACAAATTTGCATCCCGTGCTACCATCGAAACGTCAGGTTGATCCGCAGTTGCAGCGATGCCAAAACCTAACTGCAACGCTGGGGTATAAGCTAGATAATTGTACCCGTCAAGTTGCAGTTGAAGTTGGTTGATATCCGATTTGATAACAGAACCCGAGTCCATGAACTGTATTGTGCTGATGTGGATCTAGGCTGGGCCCAAATCGTTCTTGAACGGGTTGAGAAGCGTGCTACGCTGTTGAGGACTCACATCCAGTACGTAAAAGGTCAACTTCGACAGCCTATCGTTAGTCCTCTGCGGTTGCCTATGTAACTTACCATGCTGAATTACGCAACAAGAACGCTAAAGTAACCGGCCAGTAGAATCCTGTTGTTTGAAAATGAGCTGCTTTCACGTGAGTCAATCTTTATACAAACATCCTAATGTTCTGCAATCCTTACTTTGAGAAGAAACAGCACGAGACAAACACGTGAGTGTCTCTTCACCAAATGGACTGGAACAGATCTGGTCTCCATTATCTTTGGCTTGCTTGGCTGCGTACGGAACTAACCCCAGCTTGTTGATTTATTGGCACTCTCTACGCTTCATGTTCCGCCACTTAAAAAGCGTTGGCTCGACAGAGTGACTTCGGATAACACCTGTACCTCTCACCCTGCCTGGAGAACACTGGACTGAGGAGCAGAAAACAACGATCCGCGGAGGAGAAACATCCTTAAGAGTCATTGACGTCAGAGAACACCGGAGTAGGGCGACGATTAGTGGGAGCATTGCGAACTACCGAGAACGCCACGGTGACCGGCATCGGGTTCTCTCGTTAGCAAGCAATGACAAAACATTCGCCAACTACAGCGTTGCTTCTCGCAAACCCACAGTCCTCCTAGGCTCCTGTTGTACGGCTCCGCGGGAGACAAGCCCATCTGACACCTTGAACCGGGCCAAGTTTATTAAAGTGAACCCCCGCTGTCTTGTATATCAGTGGTCACTTCTCACGGATGCATCCACCTGTCAAGTCGGCCAGCACCCAACTAGTATGGTGAGCAGGCAATTCAGAATGAGGCAGCCACCGAATTACATATAAACACCTTCCGGGCTGCCGCGCTTTCGCCCACCAATCACCGCAACCGCCCATCCCCGGTCCTCCGATGCAACCCCGGCTCCTATGCGTCGTCACATTTCTCGGTGCCAACCGACCGAGATTTCCTAATTCTGCAGTTTTCTTCTTCGTTGGCGCATTGTCGCTACCGGCCGTTTCAGGACTACACGTGCCCTCCTCGACCCTTCACACCGCAAACCACGTAGTCTGACATTGTGGCTCGCAATTAATATCCGTCAGCTTGGACGCCGTGCCCAGCATCCGATTCAGGCATCACGGATGAATGCATCCCATCACGGCGCGCCCTCTCCATGTGCTCGTGACAGGTGCTGGACGCGTGATTTGCAAGGGTGTCATGCGGGAAACCGTGGGGAAATGAAGAGCTTCCTTGGTTCTTGACTTGGCCCAGACACGGGAGACGGCCCTGGTATGCCACGCCAGCGTCTCGCCGTGACCCTTTCACGGTGGCACGATGCCCGACTCATTGATTCACCGAAAGTCGTATTGCTTCTTTGAGACATCAGCTAGTATCTGTGGAATCGCTCCTGGTACTGTCCGTATCGTGCCTTTGGCTCCAAGTGAGCCACTATATATGCCGCATTTCCCGTCTCTCTGAAGTGCATTCTGCCTGAACTTGCCACCGCTCATTACCCAGATCTCCGGCCTCCTTTAACCTACCAACGTCGCAGTCAATATACCAGAACCAGTAACAGCATGGGAAATCTCAGCCCTTCCTCCCTCCTCCTGGCCTTGGCAGCCACCGTCGCCGCTCACGGCCACGTGGACTGGCTCGTTGCCGACGGCGTTGCCTACCGCGGCTGGGACTCTCCTGCCTTTACCTACTCCCCCCCTACGAGTCCCGTCGTTGGCTGGAAGATCGATGCCCCTGACAACGGTTTCGTCGAGCCCGCCAACTTCGGCACCAGCGACATCATCTGCCACAAGAACGGCAGCCCGGCCGGCGGCCATGTTACCGTCGCTGCAGGAACCAAGATCCAGCTCATCTGGAACACCTGGCCCGAGTCGCACAAGGGCCCCGTCATCGACTACCTCGCCAAGTGCAGTGGCGACTGCGAGACCGTAGACAAGACGTCGCTGAACTTCTTCAAGATCGGTGCCGGCGGTCTGATCGACATGTCACTCCAGAACGGCAAGTGGGCCGACGACGTGCTCATGGCCAACAGCTTCACCTGGACGGTCCAGATCCCGGCCACCCTCGCCCCCGGCAACTACGTCCTTCGTCACGAGATCATCGCGCTGCACTCTGGAGGAAACCCCAACGGTGCCCAGGCGTACCCTCAGTGCTTCAATATCCAAGTCACCGGAGGCGGCTCCCTCGCCCCAGCCGGCGTCAAGGGCACGGCGCTGTACAAGTCTGACGACCCCGGCATCCTCTTCAACCTCTACACCAGCCCCCTCGTGTACCCCATGCCCGGCCCCACGCTGGTTTCCGGCTTGCCTTCGACCGTCGCTCAGAGCACCGCCCGCCCGACCGCGACTTCGAGTGCGACGCTGCCCGGAGGCAACGGAGGCAACGGAGGAAGCAGCCCCGCCACGACGCTACGGACGACCACCACGCCGGCGCCGGTGACTACCACCAGAGCCGGAACGACGACCACCACGACCGCGAGCGGTGGCGGCGGCACCGTGCCCAAGTACGGCCAGTGTGGTGGTCAGAGCTGGACCGGCCCGACGACTTGTGCCGCGGGATCGACCTGCCAGGCCCTGAACCCATTCTACTCACAGTGCGTCTAAGCGTGTACATGTGGTGTGACCCAAAATCCTCAAAACAACCGAAACTTGCGTGGCTCATAACTTCGTGTATATATCTACGGGGGGGTCATGCCCCCAAAACCGTACTCAATCGTTGGGAACTGGTTCCCGTCTGCAGATTTCGTTTTTGAATGAATGAAATATCCCGTTACACTCCCGAAACCGATCGCTCTCTCGACGTGTCTCAAGTATACACTCAGAACGGCATACTGTAACTTTGCATTGCCTGGAGAGAAGGTGGATCACAAAGTGTTGTCGTACTGTAGTCTCGAGAACAGGGTTTGACTTTGCATCTCGCTCTCGCTTCGCTCTCGCAGCAAAGGTCCTTGAGCGCAGCTCGGAGTGGGTCCCAGTGTACGTACGATGAGGATTACTTTTCGGCCTGTAGATCGTGGTTTACTATGTGCTGGCAAATGAGGCGTATTAGAGAGTGAAGCTAGCAGAGCTCTTTGTTTTTACAGTCAACCTTTCCTACCGGTTCCACTGAATTTCAAAGCTTTGAGCCGTACTTGTAGCCTACATCTTCTATACCTAGTCTCGACTTCTACCCTGTACGGACATTCTTTTTTCTCCGGATCCGATTTTGGCTCCATCCGGCGGGAACAAAGCCTCAGTCAACCAATAGTTTTCCGGACGCTTGCCGTTATACTCTGGGGGGAACTCGACGTCATAATGACCCAAAACGTACGCGATGATCATCTTCAGCTCAAAATCGATGAGGAACCGGCCAGGGCACGCGTGCTTTCCATGGCCGAATGGCAGATACTCGGGACTTGTTGTGACAAAGGTGACAGGAGGTTGCTTCTCGTCCTTCGCGGCTGCATCCTCGCGCATGCGGGAGAAACGGAAGGGGTCGTACTTCAGGGGGTCCTCCAAGACCTCACCATCTGTTTGGGCCGGCTGTCCGAGGAAAGAGATGATAGTACCCTTGGGCAGGTGGTAGCCGTCTGGAGTTTTGAGGCCATCGACCATGACCTTGCGGAAGACCGCACGTCCCCCGAAAGAGTTGAGTCTCAGCGTCTCGCGGGCGACACTGTCCGCTTTGACCATGCTGCTGACCTTGGCCTTCGTCCAGTTGTCGTTCCCGTCGACATACAGGGTGCGATCGACCTCATCCCTCAAAGCCGCAATAGTATTGAACTCCGAGTCGGAGCCCAGGATGTTGAGTAGCATGTTGGTGGCTTGGATGCTGGTTTGATGCATAGAACCAAAGTTGGCTGCGATCAAGCGTCGTGTCATCATGTTGATATCGTTGAACTCCTCCATTCGATGCTTCATGGCGTAGCGCGCCATCATCTGCATGTGGTCCCGCGGCTCGACGTGATTGGGGTCGTCTCGGTCGTATTTCAGCGTTTCGAGACGTTCCTTCCAGATCGGCTCGAACATCTTTTTGTATCTGTTGATTTTACCATGCAGCGTGAGGTTGACCAAAGTGCCGACGACAGGCCGGAGGACGCGAGGGCTGGCTCCCGAAGCGCCCGCGTTCATGATGAGCTGATTGACAATGTCAAATGACAGATGCAGATACTCTTCGTTTCGGCCTCGTAGGTGTAAGCACAAGAACTCAGAGACGCCTCCAACCCGAGATACTCACAGAGGCCGAGACCAATGGTGAAGCGACTGGCCGCTTGAGCCACAACCATTTTCATTGCCTCAAACAGATCGATCTCTCTCCATTCCGGATCGGTCCCAAACCACTTGTCAAAGGCAACACCAAGCTCGTCGTTCATGGCGGCACATATGTTTTCCAGCACGACGTTGATATCAGTTTTGACCAAAAGCCCTTGCCATGCGTCCGCGACGTAGCGATCGTGTCCGAGAGCCCATTGCACTTGATCAATCTCTACAAAGGCTCTGGCCATATCAAGCTCCGTCTCCGGTTGTGTCTGTACCCAGCGCATGGAGCTCGTGGGCATGATGACCTCGTGGCGGAATCCAAGTCCGGGAATTACGACTGGCCTCCCCTTCTTGGCATACTAGACTCTGATTAGCGCGACTGGGAAGGACGAGGGGGCCGCCAGATGAAGCACGTTATCGTAAGCATCCCGGAACAAGCCTCGGCAATCTGTGTAGTACCGCCAATATGTGCGAACGCTGAATCGCGTGGCTCCTTCGGGTTCTCCAACAAGAGGGATGCCCTGGGGATACGGGATGCTGTAAAAGCGCGGCTGATGAAGTACAAAAGAACAACAGAGCCGAGCGCAAGCAGACCGATGCCCGACACGCTGGCGACTGGGGGCAGGAGATGCGATACGGGCGCCATGATGAGCCACAGACTCCCTTGTTGGCTTTTCGGACCGGTTGATGGAGTCTGGAGCAGTTGCTGGAGCCAACATGAGGGGAACCCTCGGGGCTTTGAATGTGTCTTCAGCCGATAGGGCTCGTCCCACCTGTTGTGACGAGTGGAAGATGGGAGCCTAAAAGTTCAGCGACGGGGGGTTTAGCAGGGATGCTCCTCACCTTAGCGCGCCCGCTCCCAAACCAGCCCAGGCCAATAACCTGCATGCCCGGCAAGCTTGGAATTCGTAGTGTGGCAAGAACAAGCCGTCAACAGCGCTGTGGCTAGGTG
>JAIMZG010000090.1:0-18226 GCA_020466075.1 Colletotrichum coccodes | reverse complement strand
GATGGAGGTGGAGGATGGTTTATCCGGGCCCGTAGTCTTTTTAAAACGGACGGGGGATGGGGAGGCATTGTCCACTTGGACGGGGAACCCGGACAGGACCCTGCAGGGTTTTGTCGATAACCCCCTGACGGGTGCGAGCTTGAGCCAGGTTCGGATTCGAGCTGGAGATATGGACGAGACCTCCAACCTCCCGCCACACAAGATCCAGAAAAAAAGACGACTAAGAATTGGGCTGACCTTGTTAATGACGACGCCTTTTCTGTACACCAACGCCCGGTCGTACTCTTCCTGTTCGAAAACTAGTTCCTTTGCCTGCCGTCCCTCATCTGCGACATGCTGTTTCACGATGCCCATCAGCGCTTCGCACGCCGGTACACCCTCGGGTCTATCCGAAGTAAGAATGTTCACGACGGGCGAGAGCGCCTCCCACAGGCGGCGTGCTTGCTGCGCATGCTCCGCAGACCGGCGGTAGGTACCATCCAAGCACGCGCGGTAGACCAGCCACGCAAACATCCGCACCAGCGCGCCGCCGCGGAGGAAGTGCACATAGGGCGCCGCCGCACGTCTGTCGCCGAATTTCAAGCTCCAGTATCTCTGGATCTCTCGTAGGATGCCGTCGTCGGGGTCGCCGATCTCGTCCATCATCTCTCTACATTCTGCAGGCCACAGTGAGACCCTCTCGGGGAAGAAGGCGAGGAAGGCGACGAGCTGCGCCAAGACCTTGGGCAGGACAAGCTGCAACCGCAGCACGTCTTCCCGGGGGTCGCGCGGGACGCGGCCGCGGTAGGTGAAATTCGTCTCGTCGGCGGGGCGGGACAGCGGTGCAGGGTCGTAGGAGAAGATGGGGTCGCCCGGGGTGTGGCCGAGGAAGTATCTCGTGTTGACGAGCGTCTCTGCGACCTCGAGCGTCTTCGTTTTCCCGCCCTTACAAGTGCCGGGCTTCGAAGCGTTGGACATGACGAGGGTGAAGGACACTGGATCCCAGAGGTCCTCGCACAGTTCCCTCTCCGTCTCGAGACGTGTTCGTCGGGCTGCGAGGCGCAGGGCCGTGGGCCTGAGAAGCTGCTCATCGGCTCTCCAGTGCGGGTTCACGTCTGGGGGCAAGGAGTCGACGGCAAGGCCGATCCTGTCCCAGAGGCCAAGGATGGAGTCCTCGAGGGCTCGCGCTCGGCCCGGGAGACGCGGAGGGCCGCGAGGATGTCGGCGCACTGTTGGTCGATATGATCAGGGGATGCTTGGAAGATGCTTCGGAGGTTGTGGGTGTCGAGGAAACGGTTCCAGGATCTGTGGAGCGCGGCATCTCCTGGGGGGTTGTTGAGGGGGCCGGGAAGGCCCAGGGAAGACATTCTGTGTCAAAGAGGCGGCGATGGGCAGGTGATGGAGCATCATCTGCTCGGGTGGTTTCTCTCGCATTCTACCCTCTTCATGGCAAGAGGCGGATGGCGATATAGCAGGCTGCGTCGTTGTTTCGGAGATGGGCCATCACCTAGTGCTCGTCGTTCTGGCTCGCTTGAGGACTTTTAGGTTGAGCATACCAAGGGACCGCCAAGCTTCAAAGGAAGGTGACTGGCTGAACCATGCTTCCTATCTAAAAGTCCAAAGCAGGCTCGGTCGCCCGCCCTTGGATATGTGTATTTTGGCTGAGGCAGTATCTCCCGCTGCTTCTTGGATAGTTCTTTAGCACTTCCAAGTCCGGTAAATGGAGAAACAAAGGCGTCAATATATTCTCCGTGGCCCTTCATGGTAGCGACGGTGCTCGTGGGTGCTGCTGGCATGCCATCTCTGACGTTCACAGGCATTATCAACGCTGCCTCTATCCAGGAATTCTGTCTTCTCTTCTCTTGTTCCACTGTATCAGCCGCAATGCCAGACCAGAAGTCTCAAATAGGCACAAAGACCTACAATCTTCTACATGGTTGGCTTGGAAGCTTTGTTGAGCCTCGTCTCCCTGAAAGGTCCGGTAGATTTTTTGGTCACTCATCGTCGACTTGCCCCGTTCAAAGCGGGAGTAATCCTTTAGCCACAGAGCTCCTCACGAGAAGAAAGTCGAGACTTCACAGGCCGTTTGGTCATCGATCTCGCCTTTGCTTTTCGTCTTCTCCCCCGGAACAAAGTAGACAAGAAGCAACAGCCGTGCCCCCAAAGACACATGTCGAACCGCCGGTGTCGGCGGGGTCTGCCTCACTGGCCGTTCCGGCTGCGACACCTAATGCCGACAAAGCCGACAGGCTTCCGAAAGTTCGCCATGACCCTGTGTGTTGATGCTTATCATCCTTACCCTACCCCTCGAAAAGGTTGATGCTCTGTTGCTCCCCACATCTCATTGTCAGCAAATAGTTCCTCTCGAAATGTCAAAGATCCCTCAAAAAAGAACCACCTTCCATGCTCTGATCATGCAAACGGAAAGCTAACTTCCATAAAAAGTCAATGCTCCCCTTCTCTTCGCTCCTCTTCCATCCCCTAGTTCTGAGGAGCTTGGGACAAGCACCTGAATCAGCACGTGTCACAGGCCTGCAAAATTCAACTGGCACCATTCGTTATGACTTAGTCGGGCTCCTTCCCGTAACACTGCAATGTCCTTCGGATCCAACTCAGACGCCTACCACTACAACGGTCATGAAGAGCCCATCGCCAACATGACGGGCGGAAACAGGGCAGTGATAAAGTGGACGCACACAACAGACGAAACCGACTTCGACGACGGCGCCGCGTTTGCCATTATCCGCGGTGCGATCCTGGATCAGAACAACGACCCGCGACGCTGCGAAGAGTTGCAGCCGAGCTGGCGGCTCTGTTGCCGACATGGCGGCCTTCAGGCCATGTGTTGGCGTCGTTGTGGAGCTTGTTCGTCTCGTTGGCGCAGCAGACGCCGTCGGAGAACGTTGCGATGCTGGATTTGGTGGTGATTCTTGACCATCTTTCTTCATCGCCCAGGACAACAGCCAAGGTCACCGTGGTGAGTTGGAATTCGTTGGTGTGCTTGCTCCCCGGCTGAGGTTTGGTAGGACGGGTTCGAGCAGTTGAGTAGTCTCGACGGCCTGAAGGAGCGCATCAGGGAAAGCATAGCTTGTGAGCCCTTGAACCGAACTTGCCTCGGCTCTCCGACTGAATATGTTGAGAACTCACATTGAATTGAAGCTCCCTACCTGTCCTCGAATAGGACCAAAACACTTACCCGTTGGATCAATCTCAACGCCTTTGCTGCCTTGCTCTGGTCCTACAACCTCGTTGACGGCCGCGACTTCGCGATCCAACAGCTGCGCGCCGCCTTCGAGGACCGCTGCTCCTCCGACACCGGAGACAGAGACGCGGCCGACGCGCGGATCATGGCTGCGGCGCAGTGGGCAATTCACTCGTGTCAGCGGCTGTATCACTTATCCGTGACCTCGGGGGCGACATCGCCCGTCGAGGGACAAGGTGCCAAAGGTTCTAACGGCAACGGCAACGAGAAGCACGTAAGTGAGGATGAATGGAAGCCTGGAGCGCGGTTCAAGGGACGCGGGGGGTTCTCGTTCAGGAGGTGGGAGTTCTGGCAGCAGGGGTTCGAGGAGGCGCACGAGTTTGGGAACGGGGGGGTCGAGAGCAAGGCCGAGGCCGGGGCAGCGGCGGGGATGATGGAGAAGGTCATGTATGCTGGGTTTGAGATCTAGACTTAAAGACGTTGGACATGAGGTTCGGGGAGTCAAGAATAGTGAGCGGCAAAGACAGAATTTGGTACCGGCCCGAGGTTATTAGTTTCTTGTCTCCTGTTCCTGGGGTAGTGATAGGTTGTTCTCGATATGAAGCGCTCAGTTGTGAGAAATCTGAAATGGTTTCGGGTTTTCACGCCTTTTGGGTCTTGTCTCAATTTACCAACCAAAGTTTTGACAAAGAACCATTCGGAAGCTGTCCCTTCTCTGGTTGGAGTTATCAGAGTGCGTAAATAAAGACATCCTTTGGGGATTTTCGCGGACAGGCGAACAAATCTATACTGAATCCATCATAACGTCATCTTGGAGAACGGCTATGTACAGTATTAATGTATGTAGTGTATGTAACCTCAAATGTCCTGTGGGGCTCACAATGGCTTGTGGCATTTCAAAAATCAGGACTAGAAACTCTGCCATTTTACACTGTAAAAGAGAGTAGCAAGAAAAACACAATGTAAATCTGGTTCAATAGTACAATCGTGTACTTTGAATAATAGACATGGAGTTGTTAGAGAAATCTTGACAAGGAAGAAATATGATTCGGTAGTTATAAGACCTTGTTTGAGGTACTTCCTTTATTTCTAGAAGTTCCTATGTTACAAGCTAGGAGAAAGAGACGCAAACCAGCCACAGGGTCTTATTAAAGTAGCTTATTCCTCACAAGCCGTTACTCCCAATATTCTCGTTCGACTAAACGAAATTATTACCGTTTTTTAAACCTCTTATCTTCTGTTTCGGGGCTAGAAACCATGTTCCACTTGGTCTGTGTTGTTTGCATGGGCTCCATATCATGATGGGGCATCGAGCGCGTTTGGTACTTGATGCGGTGAGTTCAGAATACTTGAATCAATTTCGAATTTCTTCCTATCTTGAGAAGTAACAAGAACAGTTGTTTTACTCAATCTTACAGCATTTGCAGAGTCAAAAGTGTCTACCAGAGCGTTAACAGAGTCTTTCCGATGCCTCCTAGTAGAAGTGGCATCTGTGAGAGGCTTGAAGACTGGGAGCCCCATTCGTCAATCACCCAAGAAGATGACCTGCCACCTGAGTTATACGAATAATCCTCCTCGCGCTCATTCATAGTGCCATTGACAAAACCCACTCTTTCAAAAGCAGGAATGGCATGACATTTGGACGGAAGCCGAGCGAGGAGTATGCCAAATGCCTCACCCTGCTTCAAGTCAGTCAAGAGAACGTGGAGCTCCCCTTCTTCAACAGCGTCTCATCTAGCCCCTCTGTTTTGCACGCGTCGATGTCATTGCCGTCGCCATCGTGAAGATCAGGGACGGCAACCGTGTTTGGATGCAGAACCACCCCCGAAGGCCACGCAATCTCGTATTGATGCCCACCCATCTTCCGCAAGCCGTGGATCTCGATGACATATCCCCAAGCGCGAATCGAGGCCGGTGTCTCTGGGCCTAAAGCGAAAGCCGAAGCACTATCGGGTGTGTAATGCGTCCGCAGAATTCGCAGCAAGGGGGCGTCGCTGGATTTGGGTGACTTCCTGTTCCACCAGTCCAGCCCTTCGTACTTGTACCATGTATAACGGACTTCGCCGGTCACCGACGCCCAGGACCAAGTTGGCAAACGTTTGTCTGGCACTCTGCGGCTGCGACGCCTGCCAACAGCGAACCACATCAGGTCTTCGGCCAGTGAATTGTGCCACAGGCCAGCCATGTACCGGTCTCCAGGACGCAGAGTCGCCGCCCTGGAAGCTACGCCAGCAACAGCGGGCAGGCGGTCCGTCGGTCTCGTAATATCCAGCTTTGTGTATTCCTCCACGATGTCCCTGCGCCAGGCACTTTCGACGCTGTAGTACTTTTGAGCCGAGTCCGCATTGACGGCTGACAGCCCAAGAGCCAGGGACCCTTTCGCAAGGCTGCTTGCTCGGCTCGGTCTAGGCTCATTGGTCGCGGAGCACTCGCACGAACATATTGAGCGGCACTCCCAAGCCATTTCCGAAGACGCGAAGTGCAGAGTACGAGGGGAAAGCAGCCTCTCTTGGAACGCCCAGGCTCTCGTGGAAAGTTTGCTGCAGACCACCGACGTCATGTCCCACAGCTCGATTTTGTCACTGGCAGGGAAGTCGTGGAAATTATGACCGAATTCCTCGGCCCATGGGTAGTTCCGAGAGAAATCGTGGTACGGAAGTTGGTACGCGAGGTTTCCTCTCTCGCGTACATGGACGACGTGGTTGCAGGCCAGTCCCGAGCCGTCCAAAGCTGGCACTTCGCACTTGATCGCCGCTGTTTTCCTCACCCGTCTCGGAGGTGAGTCCAAAAAGCCCGAAAGACTGTCTGCGGCCGCATCGGCGTTGATCGATAGCAGAGCCTGAGAGTATATCTCTTGCATGATGGCTGCATGAGACTTCCAGTCGCCATCTGAATCCTGAACGATACAGAGGGAGTCGATCCACAGGTAGGTGAAGCCCAATCTGCGGGTCACGGCCATGGCATCCACGAATGTTCGTGGAATAGGTTGAGGTAAAGCTTTTTCGAAATCAGAAAGGCGGGATTCTGTGGTCACCAGAGGTGCTGTGCCGCCCCAGCAGTGACTCAAGGCAACATAATGTGCCCTCTCTCCTGGCTCCGGAATGTACAAACGGGCATTTGTGTCCGCAGACCGGACATTAACAACACGAGGAGGCAGCAAAGGTGGACCGTCGCTCAGGCAGTATTTATGCCTTCCAGACCCTGAAAGACAATCGTTCAGCCAGCTTCTGGCCAGATCCAAGGACGATGTTGCGAGGGATGGCTGTATATCATACGCTTTACCCACGGCAGGCCACGGGAAGGGGGTTTCGAGATCTACAGGCCGAAATTGATGAATATTCGGCTCAGTTACATATGCTTCAACGTGCGATCCACCGGAGACTGACTCACTTGTAGCATGCAGCGACGTGTAAAACTGCAAGTTAAGACATCCGGGCTTGGCCTTCCACGACACATCAAAGCCTCCATTTTCGTCCTTTTCCGTCAAGCCTCGGCGGAGGCCGAGGAACAATGGCCCAGCCTTAATCTGTACAAGGTGTATAAACATGTTGTCAGGATCCTCCAGCACGTCAGGGCCTGCGAAAGAGACTATGCCGTCCCACAACAGTCTATAACGATATCCATACTTGGTGTCCACGCGATTCTTTCGTAGCTTCGACAGAGACAAGCAGTCAGAAGACGTGGAGATGTGGCTGTCGCTAACGTATCGGGTCTCTCTAGTACCGTCAAAATCGAACTTTGCAGGAGAGAACCCTGAAGTTAAATCGCCCAGAACGACTCGAATTATTGGTATCTCGGCCATTTCGACAGAGAGGTCGATTTGGGCAGGTGAAGATGTAGCGATGCACCGTAGAAGAATCTATGCCTGCTTTGAAGTGAAAAACATCAGAAAGAATCTCGAAGACGGCGGAGACATCTGACATTCCTGACGTAAGTGGCTGTGTAAGATTCGCTTGGTGAAAATCCCGTCCTGGTGAATGGCAAGCGGGGGAAGAAATAAGTGATACACAGATCACTACCACTATCCACATTACGCTCAAAGGGCACACAATCTAGAGGCAAAACAATATCCTCTTAAACAGACATAATAAGTGCAAATGTACTCATTACGTGATGCAAGATATAGTTATGGCGTGGTGTTTTTGAGAAAGAGAGAACGGACTCGTAGTCTGGGTGAGATGTTGACTTACGGGCAGTTTAGTGTTCCGTGTATCGTCTACTTTTTCCCTCTGCTTAACTGGGTCAAATTTGGGTTGTAAACACATACGTTTCTCCACTTTTCTGTCATCATGGTGTTCCATTTGTTGCGCCCTAACTAAACCATGGAGCGTAAGACTTGTCATGGAAGTCATTGCCGTGTGTGTCGAGACACAGTTACGAGTAGGGAGACAAGGGCTGCTGGAATGCGAGTGTATATGAACAGGAGAGGCCAATAGAGAGACTCAAGGTGACCAAGAAATTCTAGACGTCTCTTTCACACGGAGATCCCGCGGGTTATTCTGCTCAAGACACAGCATCGAGGATGCCCTTGTGGAACGCTACTTGTACTTCCCTTTCGTATGCGACAAACAAGCAAAGCGTGAAGAACCGAAAACATTTATTTGAGGGTTTAACAAACTCACTACTCTACTCCATCGTCCATCGTCCACTTGTAGGTTGTTAGTGTGGGAGTATATATACCACGTAAAAAGGTGGTACAATTAGGGTAAAGAAAACGGCAGGGTTTGCTTGTCGGTATCAAAGAGTGCGCCTCTACATGTACCAATTTTGAAAATAAAATAGAAATGCATCCAAATCATCTGATAACAAAACCGCTCTGCTTCTCTACATAAGTGCCGAAGTCAGTCAACCCAGGATGGTTCTTCTTGAGCTCCTTCAGATCCGCCCCGAAGCCCTCTTGGTTGAACCACTTGAACATGATACCGACGTCCTTGACGGCGCACAGCAAGAGGGAAGAGGCGAAACTGAAGGTAGTTGGTATCTTCTGATCGGTCTTTTGTTGGAAAATCTTGTCGGCCTCGTCGAAGTTCAACTCATCCCCCACAATCGAGATGGCCCGGCACCTGTACTCATCGGGCTTGAGAAATGCCTCAGCGGCGAAGTAGCCAATGTCTGAAGTGGCGACGAGTTGTTGCCTCCGTCCTTTGGCGATACCATATTTCCATGCTGTGAGCGCGACCTTGCCTTGGAAGCCGGGAACGTAGTTTTCCATGAAGCCTGTCGGTCGAAGGATGGTCCAGTCCATGTTTCCATCTGAGGTCTTGCTGACAAGATATTGTTCGATTTCGTGCTTACTGGCGAAATGCGGAACAATGGTAGGGTTTTCGGACGATCGGTCGCCGCCACGGTCTACAGAACTGTAAACGAAATACTTGACGTTGTTTTTTAGGGACTCGTCGATGAGAGCCTTGCCCTGTTGAATTTCCATCTCGACAGTCTGGCCACCTGCTAGGGGATTCTGTCGATTGTGAGCAAGTGCTCGCACGTTCTTATACAAGAAGTAACCTGCCTGTACGCTGTATACACCCCAGATCGAGTCGCTTCCTTGGGATCTCGCTAACTTCTTGGCATTCGCAAACAGAGCGGTCGTATTGTTGAGGTCTCCCTGGACCAAGAGGACTTTGGAAGACTTTTCACGGAGCTTCTGTGCAGCAGACGATTCTGCGTTACGGGTAACGGCGAGAATCGTAAAGTCTGATTTGCTTTGTAGCAGGCTCTTGACAACAGCGCCGCCCTGGTTGCCGGTTGCGCCCGTGACGATTATGACTCGAGACATCTTGTTCTGCGTACGAGTGGAGGATGGGTGCATGTTACTATGTCACCAACACAATGGATCGACGACAACTCGCACTTATAGTCTATTTGGTTCCAGTGTATTGCGTCCCTCCGGAGGTCGTCAATTGAATATGTCCGTAAATAAATTTCGGGGCCGGTCCCGGCGGGCTCAACAGCGCTCGATAGTCCGGGCCAGGGGCTTCACCAAGCGCCGCTACTCATTCACAAATGATTTGTAAGTCAGTGGAGCAAAGCGGTGTTGGATGATTGGTTGGCCGTATCTATACGGGCAGGATCCACATGGCGCGGATCACATGCGGCTTATATACTAGCATGAAACTATACTTTCTTGATACTTTCTTGACACGATAATCCAGTCCATCACCGTATACATACGGCTCTTCGAACCTGGTTCCCATCCGCACCTGCCATTTACTACCTGATTATATCATCTTAAACGGAGTCTCATAAAAAATCATGATCAGAAGGCGTAAAACGCACAGGAAGTCTCGGGAAGGCTGTGTACAGTGCAAGGAGCGACACTACAAGGTGTGGAGCGCTTTGAGTATCACCGCTCGTTTCGTCCTGGCCCGTAGCTGACCATTTCAGTGCAATGAGGTCCATCCCCAATGCCTTAGTTGTGAGCGGGCAAACATCTCGTGTAGCTTTTCCTCTCCCAGTCTGACAGTCACGCCGCTCAACGAAGACAGTCTGGCTGATCTCGAGCTGCTGGAGTACCGGCACAGAAGTCCCGTCACAGACGATCTTTCGGATGCCGCGAGGAATTTGCAACACGAACTTGTCCGCCTGGGCTTTTCTCATCACTACTTGTTGAATAGCATCCTTGCTGTCACAGCCCTCCAGCTCTTCCGTGACGACCGATCCAGGGCCAAGTGGTACGCTAGGGCTGTCGCGCACCAACAGGCCGCGGTCAGCCGGGCCAGGCCGCACTTCCAAGCCCTCGACGAGACACAATACAGAGCTTTGCTGGGATTCTCCGCGTTTACTTTGATGTATGCGGTAGCGGAACCTCTTTTGCGGCCCGCTCACGTCCGCTCCTTACAGGCCCAGTTCAACCCTGTCGAGGAGCTCCTCCGGGGGATCCGGTTTGGCAGATGCACAACGGCATTTGTGCAGCAGAATTTCGCCACACTAGTGAGCTCAGATGCATGGCTTCTGGCCAGAGCCGGCGGCAATCAGAAAGAAGCTATACAGGATCTCGAAGTAAGATTCCCGCAGCTAGCGCAGCTTCAGGCCTGCATCGAGTATCGGTGCGAGGGAAGACAGAGGGCGACATGCCTCCATGCCGTCCGGTTACTGTTCCAAACCATTACAACGGTCTTGGAAAACCCCAGCGACCCCGGGAAGACGAATACTATTTGGGGCTGGGGGCTCGAGGTGCACGGAGCCTTCCTCAACATGTGCTCGGAGCAACATCCCGTAGCGCTCGTCATACTGTCCCACTTTTCAGTACTGCTGAACTTGAACAGAGACCACTGGTGTATTCGAGACTGGCCAGGCACGTTGCTGGGATATATTATGAGCGCCCTTGGAGATGAATGGGAAGATATTCTGAGATGGCCGAGTAACGTATTGAACGGATCGGTAAAATTGCCCTTGAGTACGACAACTCACGGCGACTTGACCTGTATAGAAGTTTAGGAGGTAGTCAGGTTTCAACTCGTAACAGAGAGGAGTCCATATATCCGTAGTGTTGCCTTGGACACTTGAATCACGTTCTTCCCGGGAATTATTACCACGAACTGTAGCGATCGGGGCGCGGAATATCAACTTCATAATTCTAGTCACAAAGGCAGGCTGAAAGTCGACTCGCACCCAGAGCACCTAGAGCACCCAGCATGCAGCATGCCATGATTCACCTTTTCCTAACACCTTGAGCTTTACACTTTCCCCACGTGGATTAGTGCCAAGGGTATAATCAACGCAAGGATCTTTAAAAAGATCACTAATTATGCGGCTAAAGTGCTGTTGTGGCTACATTTTACTACCAGACACACTCCACAAGACCACATAAAGTTACTCAAAAAGCTAATTACAAATCTGGAAATCCCAAAAGCCGTCTTATTGCACCGAGAGTGGGCCCAGGGCCGGACTGAAGCCTCCAACATGCAACAGCTGAGTGCACATCACTGACAAACAAACAAGTACAAGCGGCTGAATATCACGCCGAAGCAACCGAATTTACCGAGCATGTCCCGGTTAACCAAAGTTTGTAGGCTAAGTTGTATACTTACTGAACGAAATCATCACCCACACAGTGGAAACCCGTTCCTCTGGAAAGACATAAAAGATAGCCGCTTTCGCTCCCAAACAGAGATACGAAGCCACACATCCATCATCACTTCTCACTTTAACTTCAGATTCCCAAACATATCAACCATCTTTTTACTGCAAGAATATCAAAAACCTTTGGCCCAATGTCTCGATACGCTACCGCCTACGCCAACCCCAAGGGCCCTGAAGACGCTCGACCCACGGCTATTCAAATCGTCGAGGATGAAGGGCTTGTAGGTAGGCTCACCGAGAAGGTCGCTCTCGTGACGGGCGCCAACTCGGGCATCGGTCTTGAGACAGCTCGCGCTCTTCACGCCACAGGAGCTACCCTCTTCATCACGGCCAGAGATTCGACCAAGGCCCAGAAAGCCATTGACGACATCCTGTCAGGCCCTGGTGGCAAGTCTGGCGCACCCATCCACGCACTCGAGTTACGTTTGGATTCTCTCGAGTCTGTGCGCGCAGCCGCCAAGGCTTTCCTCGGGCAAAGCGACAAGCTCAATCTTCTCATTCTGAACGCCGGTATCATGTGTACACCCGAGGGAAAGACTGAAGATGGTTTCGAGCTTCAGTTGGGCACCAATCACTTGGGTCACTTTCTACTCTTCCAACTTCTGAAGCCTGCACTCCTTGCAGGCACGACGCCTTCTCTCCAATCTCGTGTGGTTGCCGTCTCCTCGATCGCTCATAATGACAGTGGCATTCGTTTCGACGATCTCAACTTCGAGAAGGAACCGTACAACCCCTGGCTCGCTTACGGACAATCCAAGACGGCAAACATCTACCTCGCCAACGAGATCGAGAGGCGTTATGGTTCCAAGGGGTTGCACGCCCTTTCTTTACACCCTGGCGTCATCTTCACCAACCTGACCAACCACATGGACACGTCCGCTTGGATTTCCTCGATGACAGAGGAGGCAAAGAACGATCTCAAGAGCGTGCCTCAGGGAGCGGCTACGACAATATACGCCGCTTTGAGCAAAGAGTGGGAGGCCGGGGTGGAAAGTATCTCAGCAACTGCGCCGTAGAACCTCCCATTCCGGCCGGCAAGAAGTGGCAGGAAGGCGCATCTGGACATGCCCCCTGGGCTTATGACCAAGACAGCGCCAGCAAGCTCTGGGACGAGTCGAACAAGTTGACAGGGCTGGATAAGGAGTGATTCTGGCAGCTACTGCTGATGCGTACTCGCATCCTTGGCAAAGCTTGACTGGCTGGGGATTCAGAAAGCCTAAAGCAGAGTAGATGTAACTTGATAGGTAACAAGATCTCCAAGAGGGATTATCTTGTTTCCAAGAGCAAACCTTTTTGCTAGCCAGCATTTCTCTTATGACATCGTCTTCGCGCGTCTTCATTCTTCATCAAAACGTGCTAATATTTTCCTGTCTCATTAAGCACGTTGACGGTTGGCCTCAAAGTGACCACGAACACCGTCAGAGACTTCGATGCACTGTTATTCGTGAATCACTCGACTGAATATGAGCCATGCTGACGAGCGATTTTGCCTCGAAGACGGAGAGGAAAAAGAAACTTCTTCACGCATGCAAAACATTCATTCAGAAAAAGATGATCTACTAGGGATGGGGTACTAGAGATGAACGATGGAACGGATAGCCTCACGTGGCTGTTCCTGCATCTCATAGCAGCGGATTGAACAAGTTCGAAGCACACGGTCTAGAACATTGGCATGCCGGTGGCTACGTCGTTGTGGAAGCAACGCATTGAGGCACTTTCCCCTCCATGGGCGATACATGCAGTCCAGTTACGTGATTCGTTGGCACATAAAAAACATACTGAATCAAGTGATTCACGGTCACAAGGAGCATAAGAATGGATGCTCAATCGGAAAGTTTGCACATGATAGGTTGGGGGGATGACAGCATCTGACTGTGAGAAGCCAGCCGTGTCCCGGCGTCGTTGGAAGACTTAGAGTCGTGCAGTGGTTATACCGATGACGCAGTCACGTCGGAGGCGATCCATGGTTTTATGCGCTGATCCATGACTGTGGTTATTGATTTCCGTGACGTCTGGCGGCACCCTGGCGATACAGTGCCAGGGCCATACGGCGAGGCGACACAGGCAGGCCGAATCAGATCGTGGTAACCATTGTGCAAGGAAACCACGGAGAACTTCTCCCACCAGCCTCATGGGTTGCTGTAAGACATTGCCGAAGCTCAAGAGAAAATCATGCGTCGAGGATCTGATATCGTGGATGCTGCTTTTTCCCCCTGGTCTCTTGATACACCTCCATATCCGTTGGAAATGACTCAATCGCGCAGTGCTGCCTGGCATCATGTCGTTCATGTCCAATAACCCCCTCCCGTACGCGCAAAGTCGTCCCGTTCGTATGCTTTCGTTCTCTTTTTAGTCCGAACCGAGTCTCCAGAGGCCGTCGCCGAGGTAGTGCGCCTCCTCCACCACGGGGCCCTTGCCCTTGTCCTTGACTTCCTTCGTACCGGCAACCAACAAGCCTACCGCGCACGCCTCCGTCTTGCCCTCGGCCATGATAATGACCGGCTCTCCCTTTTCCAGTTCGCGGCTCCAATGTCCCTCCTCGTCGACGCCCTCGTCCCCGTCCCTGGGCTCGGGCAGCCGTCCCCCGGCGCTCGTCAGCCCAGGCGCCATTAGCGTCGCGCCGGACAGAACGAAACGAATGGCGCCGCGATCGATTCGGATGGTCGGGAAAGCCTGGGGGAAGCGGTGGACGAGCTTCAGGTGGGGCATGAGGGTGGTGTTGTCCTGCTGGTAGAAGAGGGGCTGCTGCTCGCAGACGTAGAGGGAGCAACGATCGGGCAGCTTCATCTGCTCGAGCGAGGCCTTCTTGGGCATGACCTCATCGATGTAGGGGTTAAGGAGCGGGTAGCTCGCGAGCAGAGAGTTGCGGAGGGAGCGCTGGACCGAGGACTTGAGCTTTTGTTTCGGCGCCGAGGTGATGCTGGGCGGAAGGAGGGGTAAATGTTAGCTTTGTGTGGCTTCTTGGGGCGGTTTGCTTGTGGGTGTCGGAGGGCGCCCGTCGGTGGGTTGGGTGCTTACTCTTTCTTGAACATGTTGGCGGTATTGAATCGACGTCTCTGAGCTGGGGTATCACTGGTATTCGGTCTTCGTCGAGGTCTCGTCGCGTCTTTCGAGTGGTGGGTTGAGGAGTGTCGCGGTTGGTGGTGGGGTTGCTGGCTGCGAGCTGCGAACATGGCAGAGGAAAATTGCCCCGCAATCGGGCGGGCGGGGCGGACCAGACATGCACTTAGGGAGGGGCATCGATTCTACGGGGCGCTTCGATGGGCGGTTGCAGGCGCATCACGTCACTCGAATTTGGAGATGCAGAACTATGGATTCGAGCAGGCGGTGGTTGGAAAGAGTCGTATTCCGTAAAATCCCATAGCTATACATACAGTCATGCAAAATCTATCGTAAACCATGATGTCGTTTCCTTTGCCGAAGCCCGTGGCCTTCTCAAAAGTTGGGGAATCATCGCCATGTCGACTCAACCGTGCTGGACGTGCGAAACAGTGCCGTCCTCCTTGACGTGCACGTTCAGTCGGTCGGGTTTGAAGTCCTTGGTAACCATCATGCCGGGCTCAATGACGCGCGTCTCCTTGGGGAGGTCTCTCTTGCAGAACGTCTGCGTTGGCAATAACGTCAGGGAAGTCGTTAGGAACAGGTATCGGGATGCAGCTTACAGTCTCGTTGGACTCCTCCTCGTGCAGCTTCTTTCCGACCAGCTTGTTGGTCCACTCCTCGGTCTTGTCACCGGAGGAGTTGTTGTTGATACCAGGAACGACGAGAGGCATGGTGACTGTCTGTGTTTGGGAGTTTGGGCTGTTTGTTTGGGTTGTTTGTTTTAAGCTGTTGGAGGTGTTCGTGAAGTTGCTGGACCAAGAGATGGATTTGGGGGAGCTGCCAAAGGTTTAATACCAAAACACACTCACGGGACGCGCAGGAGGTTGGGTAAGGTGAGATGATGCAGGGTTGGAGGTCTGGACGCTGGCGCCGACCGATGACGTCGTAATTGTGTGGGGGCGGGGTTTGTTTTCGCTGCGCTTCAGGGCCCGAGCCGGATTCTTTGTCCGACACAAGCCGGCGGGAAGTACGTCAAACTAACCCATAGAGCCTCATTGGAACCCTGTTTATTATCTAGGCTGGTTTTTGGTCTTCTGGGCGATACTGCTCTGTTTTCATGGTACCACGCCGTTACACTGGTATATTGCGATGGCTGGCTGCTACGAGCCTTTGGCATGTCGGCAACGCCCAGCAAATGGGCCACAAGTTGGTTGGGCCTGTACCTCACCATTTCCAATCCTTCATTTCGGCCCCCCTTGGCTGTTGCTCGAGAGGGCTTCTATTCTGGCACACGTATTTACCAGAGATTGCGAAACCGGAGATTACGGGACGAGACACGACGATGGCTGCGAAAGGGTCCCCGTTGTGGCTTGGTAGTACGTTCATGAGGGGCAGAATACATTCGTCGTTTACGACTGTCTTATTTATCAGCCATGTATATCCGCACCGCCTGTCCTCAGTTGTCTGAGTAAAGCTGGCAACATCGTGTTTTGGAGTTTCGAGGCTTAAGAGCTCAGGGGACTTCAGATGCTGACGCTTACCTCGGTCACTTTTGAGAGTCTCTGGGCTCTATTCCAACACTTCTTTCTGCCTTGCTGTTCCCAACTTTAGGAATCTCATGAAACACGACGAGATCAACCGCCACGCAGAACTTGGCCTTTGACTGCTAGTGACTCTTGCCCTTCGCCTATCCACTCAACTATCTGCTGCGATGTGTGAATTTTGGGACAGCGAATACAAACATTCGCTCGCCATTGTAAGCGGTTCTTCCTTGGATTGATTTAGCTCCGGGTTGGCAAATTTGGTCTTGCCAGAATTGGGGCCCTTGGTGATCTAGTATAACCCGTTTTGTACGAAGAAGACATCACAATATCATCCTCTTCTAGTTGGGGTACATTCGTGCGTCAGAATTTTGGCATGTTCAGAAACTAATACAGGGACTATACTTCCCTTCATGGGATTCACACAGTCCAGAGCATCTCTCAGAATACCTTGTAGCACGGTCGCACGGTAAAACTGGACTATTCGGTAACTAGATACCACTCCACGAATTAGGTCTCGCTGACCGTATAGTCGCGCCGTGTGTCATAGGAAAGAAGAGAATAACCATTTTAATGTGCTCTTGAAAGCCCGTTCGCATGGCCAAACACTGGTGGTGAAAGACGAGGATATACATTCTACAAGCATCTATTCATTCTTATTGCTGAGCTGAAACTTACTGCCGCAGAATGATTGGGAAACAAGGGAGCTTCGCTGTAATGATTTGGTCAGGTTTATCAAACCGAACCATGCAGCGGATTTGGGAGTCCGAGTAGGCCAGAATTTGGCGTCCGAGGAGAATATGCCTATGAATCAGTCAGAGACAACTTAGAAGCTTCTCTCCTCGGAATTGTCTTCGTGGTCGTTGAGACTTTGCTTTAGAGCAGTTAGATATTTCCTTCTTGAGCCTCTGCTGGATGAATATTCCGCGACCACGTAGGCAAACGACATCCGATACTACCCTCTCGGCCACTATGCCTACGATGCCGTGAGCGTCGGGGCTGCTTCTCGGGCTCTGATTCCTGCAGGCCGCAAGTTTACGGAAGATCAGTGATCGTCGCGGTTTCCACCACGAGGAGCCACCATCGGCGTCGTTCGGGGCATAAATACCTAGTTGTATCGGCAAAGTTCTGTTACCCTCTCTGTATTATAGATGAGAATCACCACAACTGTCGGTAACCAAACTATCGCAACGATACCGATTACTCTCAGCGTCTCTGTCTCGGCTGAACAAGACCATTATTTAGCCACGCTGAGGCCCGAAGGCATGCCCCTCGGCACCCCGCGGACAGCGGCGCTCACACCATCATCGTCACTTTCACTATTCCGCCGAGATTAACTACCCTGATGTCGTTTTGAAATCCTTGCTGAAGCCAACAGACCGGGAAAAATTACCGACGAGATCCCCGTATACGATCGGTTTTGCTGGAGTGACCAAGAGCTCGCCTATGCGATGGAGGCAGAGCAGGGATGTATACTCTCAATGTCAACGTGTCATCCAGCTCGGTTGAGTCCTTCAAGATCGAGTCCTCATTTCCGGCGATCCCGACGGAGGCGATCGGGCGCAAGCAATCGTAAAATCGGTATCATCACTTCGCATTTCTCTCGGTTTCTATTGTCTTGCTGTTGGACTGCGAAGCAGAGCGTTCTAGGGCACTCGAATTACATCGAAGCTAGGCCCAGACTATCTTGTAAATAGGGCGCATGAAGTGAAAGCAAGCTCCGTAATCCAAGTCGGAGATAGTATACGGGGTCCGTCTTCGCGATGATGAACAGACCTACCCAGATATGCACTGTCGTATGAGATACTCACAACATCCGGATATTAAGTGAGAAGATACTAGAGCAGACCGTGAAAGTGAGTCTTGATGTGAGGTTAGTTGACTGGCATGGTCCAAGAGGTACGAATCCACAAATCTGCCACGTCGAAGTCATGGGTGCAGAGGCAGGCGGTGGCAAGGTAAACCTAACCATCTTGAACAACAAGTCGGCCGGCGGTTCTCGCCCCGGTGAGGCTAAAGTTCATGACACAGTCACTAGCATACCGTTCTGGAACAGAACCCTGTAATGCGTTCTAGAAGCTCCTGATGAGGAGGCCGCGGACTGCTGGTGGGGTGGTTTCAGCGAGCTGAATGGGCGCAATGGGGCCCAGGCTCTGATGCTGTGCGGTGTGGCAGCTCGAACCCCGATCATCGTGTCTATGTTGCTGTTGGTGGCAGTCATGACGGCTCCATTCATGGGGAAGATACAGGAAGCGAGGGAGGATTGCATATTTTCGGCCAGGCTTTTTTCCCCATGGGTGACGTTACAAGGAACCACGAAAGCACCCAGTTTAAGTGAACGGGAGTTATCGGCGCTCATGGATGATTCATGCACAGGTAA
>JAIMZG010000088.1:0-25221 GCA_020466075.1 Colletotrichum coccodes | reverse complement strand
CCCCCTTCCTCCTCTTCCGATTTCGATCTTGCCTTCCCCGCGACCCAATTGGTATCCCTTTCTGTATTCCCAAGGGCCATCATTGGAACTTGTTCGTCGTTCCTCTGAGTGTAGTCGACCAACGCCGAGGCCACCACATTCGCAAACTGCCCTTCTCTTTTTTCTCGGAAAGGCCAATTACACATCTGCCATGGCTTCCACCACCTCATCGACGCCGGCGGCTCAGAACCCCGTTCTGCGCCGTACCATCACTTCCACCACCACTGAGACCGACGTCTCGGTGCCCTCGACCGCCGTCGCTTCGCCCATGGACTCGCCCCGTCCTTCGGCTTCGTCAACCTCCTTGTCCTCCATGGCATCTGACGCTGCCTCCAAGTCGGCCAACTACAGCAAGCTGTACGACACGTATGGCAACGAGTTCACTCCTCCCGATTTCACCATCAAGGACATCCATAACGCCATCCCGAAGCACTGCTTCGAGCGCTCGGCTCTCAAGGGCTTCGCCTACATCGCTCGGGACATTCTCTGCCTGGCCACCACTTTTGCCATCTGGCACAACTTTGTTACCCCCGAGTATGTCCCCTCCAAGGCTGCTCGTGTCGGTCTCTGGGCTGTCTACACCTTCCTCCAGGGTCTTTTCGGTACCGGCCTTTGGGTTATTGCCCATGAGTGCGGTCACCAGGCCTTCTCGCCCTCCAAGACTCTGAACCACACCGTCGGCTGGGTCCTCCACTCGGCCCTCTTGGTCCCCTACTTCAGCTGGCAGATTTCCCACAGCAAGCACCACAAGGCTACTGGCCACATGGAGCGTGACATGGTTTTCGTGCCCCGCACTCGCGAGCAGCAGGCCACTCGCGCCGGCCGCTTGGCTCACGAGGTCGGCGAACTGGCTGAAGAGACCCCCATCTACACCTTCTTGATGCTCGTCGCCCAGCAGGTGGTTGGCTGGCCCAACTACCTCATGACCAACGTTACCGGCCACAACTTCCACGAGCGTCAGCGTGAGGGCCGCGGCAAGGGCAAGCACAATGGCGCTGGTGGCGGTGTCAACCACTTCGACCCCAGCAGTCCCATCTTCGAGGCCAAGGATGCCAAGCTCATCATCCTGTCCGACATTGGCTTGGGTATCACCATAAGCATCCTCACCTTGCTTGGGAACAAGTTTGGCTGGTCTAACCTCTTGGTGTGGTACTTCATCCCCTACCTCTGGGTCAACCACTGGCTCGGTAAGTTTATGCAGATTATATTCAGAGATTTATGACATGTACTGACCGTTTTTCTGCAGTTGCCATCACTTTCCTCCAGCACACCGATCCCACTCTCCCTCACTACACTGCCGACCAGTGGAACTTTGTTCGCGGTGCTGCCGCCACGATCGATCGTGAGATGGGCTTTATCGGACGCCACCTTCTCCACGGCATCGTCGAGACCCATGTTCTCCACCACTACATCAGCACCATCCCCTTCTACAACGCCGACGAGGCCTCTGATGCTATCAGGCCCGTCATGGGCAAGCACTACCGCGCCGACGTCAAGGATGGCCCAATTGGTTTCATCAAGGCTCTGTACAAGTCTGCACGTATGTGCCAGTGGGTCGAGCCCAGCTCTGAGGCACAGGGTGAGGGCAAGGGTGTTTTGTTCTTCCGTAATCACAATGGTCTCGGTACTCCTCCTATCAAGGGTGAGGTGTCCTAGATGGGTAGGCTGAGGAGCAGAGAGAAAACAGAATATGGTCGCGTCGTTCAAGAGCCGGTCCGAGATGGCCCTCGTTGCAAGTTTGGTGCAGGACTGAGACGATGAGAACTGTCGAGTCGTTCCGGCCCGGACCTGGTGGTTAAATTTGGCAATGCACGATCCCGAGAACGCCGTGGTAACATCGAGGCAAGGACATGGAAGCCCAGTATGACCTGAAAACGGTAAACAGCGTTGGTGTGAGAATTGGTAAGGCGGTAGCATTTTTATACCAGTATCAAGTGGATAGATAGTCAGACAAGACAAAGAGAACGCAGAGAGCGGCAGCTTCCGGGCATTCCGGCCACAAACACTTTGACTTGGCGTTTTTACATAAAATGAGATGCTGTTCATGTTCAAAAGGGCGACTGGCTGCCTTGATGTTGGTGTCGACCTACGCCAAACTGCCGCCCACTTGCAATCTTGAATGACGGCTGAAGGATGAGGTTGGGACGATACCCAGCAAGCTAGAAAGCACGCGAGCTGAAGAATCGCGAAGTCGGCGCAATCCGTCTTTGAACGTGGAGAGAATGGAATGCGGGGTGCCCACGCGATCTCAATGAACCAATAGCCGGCCATCTGATGGTAAAAATGTACGGGAGAATGGGTATACCAGGGCGGAAGGGTATAGGGAGTTAGTGCCGTGGCCTTGGCTCGTGGGCTTTTGCTAACCGAATTGACCTAGCGTCCGCCAGCCCTCTGGGGGATCCGCAAGCCCCGAGGCCCGAGTCCGAAAGAGGAGTCTGGGCTAGTGATACGGAGTCGGGTCCGGGTCCGGGGCTTTGCGGATGCTGTTGAATCGAACGTCGTCAGCTTGCTGCCACATGTTTGTGATTCCGGACCGCGACGGTACGAGGCCGCCGCTCAATGACGGCCTCGTTCTATCTGTCGTCGACCTGCCGACTTTTGAGAAGTGAAGGCGTTCCGGACGAGGCTTGCTCGACAAGCCTGCGTACGATTGGCTCTACGCCAGGTAGAAACGGAGAAGGCACCCGAGGTTACGAGGTTACGAAGGTACCATGCGCAACATGCATGCTGGCAGAGAAGCGGTTCGGGTTCGAAACAAATAAATTTTGCGAAAAAAGAAGAAAAAAAGGAGTTTGTTTTTATTTTGTTTATTTTATGATTATCATTCTTGTATGCATTATGTGTTCTCGGGTTTTGACGAACAATTGTGCCGTAAAGTTTTGAGACGCGTGCCGGCAGCTTTTCCAGCCCCGAGATTTGCGGGCGGTGCACTAGCCACCTGAAAGGTTCGGGGTTGTTTGTTGCTACTATGTCGAGGGCGTTGGTTGCTGTGTTCTTGCCAATTTGGTACTCTCTGGGCTGGAATCCGGTCTCCAAGTGAGATGATCACAAAAAGGCCCTCGCAATGTGTTATACTGATTGTGGCCCATTTAGAGGAGTACTGAGGTCATGGTAATTCCTCAAGTTGCCTTGCAACCATAGGGACCGTTGATGATAAAACCGGTGGTGCCAAGCGCAACAGAAACGGTTTCAATCATCGTCGTCATGAGTTCGATTGGTGATCACCAGGAGCAAAGTCCACACTGGCAAATGAGTTCGTTTTTGAGTCTCCGGCCACTCTCTCCAGCTCTCAGACTGTGTCTTCCTCAGCATCAACGAAACGTTTCTATGGGAAATTAAACTCTGACCAAGGTTCGTGACTGGCATCATCGGAGTCATCGAAGTCACTCGCTAGGGTAAAAATATGATCGAGCTGCCTGCGCTCGTCGACTAGAGTCTCGTGTCTGACGATTGTAAGAAACTCGGCATCAGCCGAAAGTTTCTTCTTTGGGTGACTTGGGTCAGCCAGCAACAAGACGGAGCTTGCAGTAGGTGTAAGATAATCAAGCTCCTTCTTGCTGCTGTGTCTGCCATACGATGCGCGGGAAATCAGTGAGATCAATGGCCAACCATTGATTCTCTGATGGTCATCTTTGGAGCCACGGCACGAGACACTGGGCTTGTCGTGACTTTTCTCTCGGCTTGGGGCCTTCGGCAATTGAGACTGATTAGCTCCTTCACGAAAAGGGGAGGATGACTTCTGTCGAATCTTCATCATTAGATACTCGGCAAGTTCGCAGATATCGTAGCGGTGTAGAGCAGGATCCTAGTGCTTTGGCAGCTGACCTAGTAGAATAATGGGCACCGAGTTCTCAAACTCGGTGAAGTCTGGGCTGGAAGTTCTCCCCGCATTGTAGAACGAAGTGCGACGAAGTTGACAATCACACTTGTATCCCAACCTCAAGCCGAAGAGCCATGCACTTCCCTCTCGAAATTTGGAATACGGAGCCCCTGAGAACTTTCCACGGTAGGATGATGCGCCGTTCGTCTTATGGTCTCAGAAGATGTTTTCAGACCCAGGGCCTCTCAGCTCAGCCAAGCCAGATTCTGGATATCGGCAGATATTTCGTCATTGGGCTTCTCGACCCCGGTCTTCGAGATGTCTCAGGCGCGACAGTTGAAGGCGTGGGTTGGAATGCGGAATATTGTCCGTTCTCAACGATCTTTGGGGTCCTTTTGCGTGATCTAGGGCAGCCGCGAACGTGGAAACCGTGCGTGATGAGGATGGATGCGGAAGTCGTGGTGCTTTGCATAATCGGAGCGTGGGTTGGATGAACGGGTGCGCTTCGGAGGAAAACGCTAAACCTGACGACTCTCCAGAGTATCGTACCATTCAACCTCTAGCCTCTCGGACCAGGATAGCTTTCTCAGTCGAGGGACGCAGCCAAACGCAACACTGCATGCGGAAGAGAGTTTCCCATGTTCCATAACCTCATGGCAAGTCCTGAAAGAGGATGACAATCGAAGAAAGCGCTTCTCACGCGAAGCTAACGTGGCACGCACGAGAAAGGGCCCGGGCCTGGACCGCCGCGTGCCCGTGTCGCTGTGGCGAGCAGGTAAATTGCTTTAAGGTTTTCGTTGCAGAGAGCGGTCTTGGACCGGCGCGAAGGGGAGCGGCGCTGGGGCGACTTAGGTCGCGATTGTTTCGATGACGGCGCCCGCAGGCTTGGGCCGGCTCTCCAGACTAAGGTAGTCGGGTTTTCCGGAAAGGCTACACATTCCTGGGCGTTTTGATGTCGGTCGGTGTTGCTGCCTTGGAGATATTGGCCATGCCCGGCGCAGCATATTCACTTGGCTCGACTCCTTCACGGTTCACGGCAATCGTAGTGGGATGACATTTCGGCGTTGACCTGGGTCTGCGAGCCATCTTCCCAAAGATCGATCCATTTGACTTGGATCGGAGACTGAATCGCAAACCCAGGAGGTTTCGTTTACTGATACATCCATGGAGGTCCAGCAGGACATAAACGGACTAGATAAAGGCCTAGGCCGGCTATCGACTTTGGCCATCAGCGCATCCGTCCAAGACATCCAATTCCGACACTCCGGCCCTTTCTGAATAATGTGACACGGCTGCAATCACACGTAGCTGGTTGGTCGATTTCCGCGTAGACCACGCTGTAGCCACGTTTTCGAGGCACGTTTTTAAGTTAAATCCCGCGTGCCATATGATATGGGCGATCATGCATCATGGCACTCGCAGCTCAGGAAAGCTGTTTGGAACGACGGGGCATCGGGACGGGAAACAGATGGTGGTTCACGTATGGATACAGTTGATGCAGCTTGACTCGGTTCTCTCCCTACTACGAAATAATGACATCAATAGCCTCGCTCTCGAATTCGCCCGTCAAAACTCCGTCGCCAAACTGCAACTTCTCGATCGTCTCTTGGCTTAGCTTGTCCGCCGTCGTGGACCACACGGTCTGCCACTTGCCCTTGAGCGCCACGCGCGCCGTCTTGCCGAGCTTGTCGAGCGGCACTATGGGCTCCTTCAGGACCACCTCCTGCTCCCTGCGCTCGCCCGGCTGGAGGGTGACGAGGTCCTGCGGCGGCGGCGGCATGACCCGACGCAGCTCGATGGTGGGGAACTCTAGCGGTTCGCTCTTGCCCTCGGGCGTGACGGAAAGGAGTCCGACCTGGATGGCGAGCGGGTCCAGGGGAGTTTTCCAGCGGAGGATGGTGAGCGGGGCGTCGTGATTGTTCGTCACCGAGAGCGCCAGCGTGGGAGGGGAGGAGGAGGTCTGACGGATGCGGACGGCGAGCTTGGACAGGGCGGCGCCGGCGGGTTGGTTCTCTTCTTCAGCCATGGTGTTTCGGGAGACGCCGTTACGGTTCCAAGATACGAGGATGAGTATGATGACAACGACGAAGACGAAGGGGCGGAAAAGCGTGCGGGCTTGCAGGTTGCTCATGAAGCTCGTTGCTGTATGCGAGAAGATGGCGTTAGGTGAGTGCGAGAGGGAGGATGGTAGAGTTACAGGTGCTGGTCTGAAGTGGTTGCGTAGAGGGAAAACGAGGCAATGTTGAGAGGCAAGTCAGGTCGGAAAAGTTGCCAGTAGGCAGCAGATGCGCAGGACGGAACAGCTTCCTAAGACGGCAAGTGGGATAGAAGATACCGGGTGACGTCAGATCAACGAATGCGCTCTTCCCACTACGGGAAAGTGTTCTTTGGTCGCTGGTGTTTTGCGAGAGGCTGTATCAATATGGTGACCCCAGGTGGACGGAACGAACCGTCTCAAGAGGGCGCGCGCTAGCCTTGAAAAAGAGATCGTGGTCGTGTTTTGGGCATGTCCAGCGGCCTGAGCCACGCGAGGATGGTTCCGTTCCCTTGGGTTCGAAACCACGGGTGTAGGCTTTGAAGCTGGGTCTTGTTGAAGCTGTCAGCGGCGCAAGGGCAGTTTGCGGGATGCGCCGATGAATGCTGCGATACGGTTTAGGGACGACTAGAGTTTGTTCATCCGAGAGTTTGGCAGAGCGGGTTGAACCTTCAGGATGACAGTGACCCTATCATCAGCTAACCTTCTTGCAATGAACTTGTTTAATTCTCGGCCGAAAAGCGGGAAACCCCGCACCTTGCATTGAAGAAGGACGCACCATGCCATCCCCCCCTGTTCCCCCTCCTCGATGTTTGGTTTGGGATTGGCTGCGCGGCGACAGGCTTTGGGACGACGCTAGATTGTCACAATGGAAACGTAATCAGCACGAATCGGCGAGTGATGGTGCCTAAGAAAACGTCACGGTCTATGGACCAAAAAGGAAGGTCGGCAAACGATTGTCCCCTTATGATAGATGATGAGTGGTGGGGAAGGTGCCCGGAGGCCGGTGCCGAGGCTCCAACCGATTCGGCGGGTCCACTCCGTCCGACAGGTGTCCGTGCTTTCACCGGTCGAAGGCCGAGATTCCTTCCGTGATGCATCCGTCTCGTTGCCGACGTCACGTCGAACCCCAAAAACGTGAACAACAGTTCTGGAACCCCATTCATTGCAGCCAGCCGCCTTTGCTTCGCCGACAATTCGAGACAACGACAAAAAGGAGTCAGTCGTCGCAGCGGCCTCGATATTGGGCACGCTGGTTCCGTGTCTTACACACGAAAGCCAGACCGTGTCTCGCAACCACCTAGGGTAAACTCTCCTTGCGCCTGTCTCACTCCCCGCTGCTTGTCTCTAGGGGATTTGCGGCAGGGCCTGGTACCTCTAGCGTGGCGGAAGAGGCTACGGGGACGGTGCCCTTTTCAGCCGTCCTTTATCCCCAGGACCCCCGGAAGCTGTTTGCGTACGAGTGATTCTCTTGGAATGTCTGGGGCCAAGGATATTAACTCCGTTACCAGTATTGTCATTGAAGATCAACTCGCGACTCAGGTGTCGACACTTGCAGCTCATGGTCTTGACGGGGTCGACCCTGCTAGCTAGGTTTGATGCTTTCGCGAACCCTGGGTACCGTGCAGTGCCGTTGGCGTGAACAACAAACGATCTCCTGTCAATGAAAACCGCAGGCAGAGGACGAATCGGCGTCTGGTTCCAGTGGCGCCATGCCATTCGTCTTGGATTTCAAAGAAGCGTCCGCATCTGTTGTTTGTGGCTTACACTGCTAGACTTTTCCTTTCCCTGGGACAGTAGCTGCTTTGCCCGACAGGCCGGGCTGGGCGCCCTTACCGATTCAAGGACCCTGAACTCTTTCATCTGAATGGTCTAGCTATTGTTGCGCTTGATCTCCGTCGGATTGAATGTGCCGTACACTTGGCACCTCCAGACCTTCCCTGCGAGTCACAGGTACTACCTTCTGTCGCCTGCATTGGCTTGACAATGGCGAACGTTTTCTGCACCATGAAGTTACCTCATGTCCTCGTAATGTCTAGGAGTTCGTTCTGAAGCCATGCTAGCCGCTGGGCGTCCTTCGGGGTCGCCAATCATCCATACTGCCAATTCGCGTGGCTTGGTTCCCGGTGCTTCTATTCTCTCAACCCGGATCGGGGGTCGAGATCCACACAAAGCTGGCTGGTAGTTGGCTGAGCGGTGGGGATGCGTTGGAGTCTCATCGATATAAAAACAAGTTCAGTCGCATCCTCTCTATGATTTTGGTTTCGAACCACCACTCTCAACGCCAACGACATATCAACCCCATCATCTTCGACACCTCAAAGTTGCTGACTTGCAAGTCAAGATGAAGGTCTTCACTGGTCTTACTCTCCTTACCTCCCTCGTGAGCGCCAGCCCATTCGAACTTCTAAAGAGGGGCGAGCCGCTCCAGGCCAAGCTCATCCGCGGCGCTGGTAACACGGTCGTCAAGATCGCCTTGACAAACTCGGGTAAATCGGCCATCAAGCTCTTCACTCCCGGTACCATCCTGGACAAGGCCGCCGTTGAAAAGGTGGCTGTCTTTGCCAACAGTGAGCCCCCCTCATCCCATGACACGGTAACGGCGCTGACTCCGGGGGGGAAAAAGAGACACGACTGCCCTTTGATGGTGTGCGGTTGCGCATTGCCCCGCAAGACTTGATCACCGACGCGTCCTTCCAGACGATCAAGCGCGGCGAGACTATTGAGGTCAAGTTCGACTTCGGGCAGATGCACGACCTCGGCGACGGCGGCGTTTACGACCTGATAGTCAATGGCGGCATTCCCTACGCCAAGGCGGGCACGACCAAGATCGCCGGCACCATCCCGATCAATACCAACACGCTCAAGGTCAAGGACGTCGATGCCAAAAAGGCAGCACTCACTCGCATGGCCTTCCACCAGTCGATCAAGCGAACCCTCGTCCAGGCGGACTGCACCGGCGACCAAAACAATACTGTGAACACGGCGCTCATCACTTGTGCGAGACTCGCCCGCGCAGCCGCTGCTGTCGCCCTCAATGAGGACGCCAGGATGAAGGAGTACTTCAAGACCGCGCAAAAGGCCGCGAAGAATATCGTCAACGAAACTCTGACAAAGGTTGCGAATGAGTGCGGCACCCGCTCCAGGGGCGTGTCCATGCAATACTGCAGTGATGTATTCAAATCTTGTTCGCCCGGCGTCCTGGCTTACACGGTGCCCTCGGCCAGCTACATGGTCAACTGCCCTCTTTACTTCACTGCTCTTCCGCCTCTCACCAGCACCTGCCACGGACAGGACCAGGCGACGACAACGTAAGAGTTCCCCAGGTCATGATGGTCCCGTTGGGAAATTGTCTAATAAGTGTGTAGGCTTCACGAGATGACGCACTTGCTCCAGATGAAGGGAACCCTCGACTACGGTGTCTACGGGTACGATGCGATCAAGGGCCTCAAGGGACAAGAGAACCTTAACCACGCAGACACATATTGCCTGTTCGCAAATGGTAAGCCCCTTTAGACCCCCATCCGATTGTAAACGATAGATTTTAACTCCTGTCTGTAGCTGTCTACCTCGGCAAGACTTGCTAGTGAAGAGTTGGCGCACAGGGCCAGTCCCCGTGTCTGCCGACAGCGAGGAGACGTTTAGGGGTAATAAACAAAACGAGCAATGATGTTCTACTGTCCATATTGAAAGGGGGGCCGACAACGCCAGGGGCCTACGATGCCCCATGTAAAGGCGCTGGCCCATCGCAAGTAACAATACCTAATCCAGGCGCTGGAGTTTGAGATAAGAGGCGCGTTTAGGCCTGCCACATAGACACGCCACTGAAGGCATCGATTCATAGAAACGAAATAATGATTCAACCGAGATTTTGGTTACTCGGTCCAACTTTGAGTGGAATCTGCTCGGTTTCTGATACTTGGACTGGCTCCGGAAACATGGTTCCACACTGGGCCGATCATCTGAGGTAGGCAATCAATCGTGGGATACAAGTCCCGGCTGACGTGTGGTTTTACCTGGATCACAGAAAAGACGGCAAAAAGCAGCCCAACACATGGCCCCCAAGCGCCCCGCCCCCTTCGTCGAAAACTGAGACCGTTGGCGATCGAGGGAGGTCTTAATCGGGGACGGCACATGCAAAGCGGCAGAGACAAGGTGACGCGCAGCCGCAAGATTTTCGTCCAACGAGCGATGCGTGTTGGAGTGCGCCTGGCATGCCTGTCGTCAGCCGCAATTTTTCAAGGGGCGGCCCAACTCGGATGACAGTTCCGGATGCGATTGGGGACGCATGCAAGAAACGGCAGCAAGTCGCAGATGGTCACGGTCGCAGGCCCAGCGACATGGCGCCGCATTGGAGACGCCAATCTCTGTTGGAAGCAGACTTATTTTGAGAAAACGAAGTAACCCGACATCTCATTGATGCGTTATATTGCAGCGGGCCAAATACGGGGGCCGCCTGGGCGAAGCTTCAATGGTTCACATGTGGTTGGAATGAAAAGGTTGGCGGTGGCTACTACCAATGTTCAGAATAATCAACGTCGTATCAATCCTGGACTTGTGGCCCGCCGGGACATTGGACATTGGCCATGTAGACATGGGGGCCGCTGGAGCCAGACGATGGCCCGAACCTGAGGTCCATTTCACGCAACATTGAGCCCCGCCGGGGGTCGTAGGCCGTTCGTTCCGTGATGTCGTACTTGGGGCCAGAAGGGGGGCCCAGAAGGGCGGAGAACGGTAGACGAAGACTCTGATGTGGATATCGCGGGTTGCGTACGCAACTTGTGAGTTGCCGTCGGGTCTCACGATTGTTTGCGCCGCAGACAAGTTATACATCTATTGGGGTTCCCACCAAAGCACAGGGTAAGGTGAGGCTCTCGCCGTGGGGGGTTTACCCGCGCGATTTGATACGTGCTAGTACTGCAGGATGGAAAGTATACCGAGTCGTGGGCCCGCATCTCGTCCGTGCTGCCGAGTCAACAGGTGCGGGCGCTAGAGCCTCGAGAAGAAGGAAAGTATGCTGGAACGTTCCGTGGGGTTTTGCAGACCGACGCAGGACGACGGGATGAATTAGAGGTCTCTTCTCTGCCGTTCGGGGTGCGAGTGCAACTGGAATGCTTGCGAAGAAAAGCTCCGGAGCAAGGGGTATGGGACGAGCAGGTTACGAAAAGGGAGAACCGAAAGGCCGCCAGCCACACGCACATGGCGAAAAAGCCAGACGTGAGGGGTGGCGGGATGTCTGGGATGTCGCGTCTTGTCACTTGTCAAGTTCCAGATGGGAGGGAAGATGAAGGCTCAAATGGCTGATCGACGGTTCTGCGGAGTCTGCGGGAGTGATGGCCTTGCAAGACAGGACTGGGCGAGACAAATCGAACCATTCGACAAAAGCCCGAGTGATCAAACACCGGCGGAGAAGCTGATCGGGCCCGTCGTCAAGCCCTGCCACGCCGTGCGCCGTGTGTTGCGTATCTGGGCGAGGCAGACGACAGTAGGTGGAACGGGGTGAGGTGAGTCCTACGAGTGATGGACAAGTACCAGGGGGTGGCGAGTTAACCAGTGGGGCTCGTACCCTTTGGCCCTTCGGGTCTTGCGAGGACAGAGGGAACGCATTCGAGTTCCTGCGATGACTAAGGCGGATGACGCAGTGTGATAGGTCCCAGATCGGGTATCCTCCCGCGGCACCAAACCTGATTGCTGATTGCTGATTGATGATTGCTTCCCGCACCTCCCAAACCTCGCATTCTTCCGACCAGTGACGACAAAGCTGCAGGAACACCCGACCATCATCGTCAGATGGCGGCGGTGCTAAGAGAGCCTGAGGACGTTCCGCCGGCCGAGGACACTGTGTCTGATAGGCTTGATCTGCCTGATCAGCGATTCCGTCAACGACGATGGCACTGGTCTTGCTGCCCACTCCGACAGACTCGGCCAAAGATCCGTTGCTTGAACGGACCTGGACAGGCTCCGTTCTGGCGGCCAACCACGTGCATGGATAGGGGATCCACAGACAGCCCACCCCGGACAGCCAATGTTCTGCAGGAGGTTATGAGCAGTCAGGTAGGTACTTTGCTGGTGCTGGTGTCGCTGCCGCCGCCTCTGCTTCTGCCGCTAGCTCTCTAGCGGCTGGTGGGGGCTCGAGGGAGGTCGAGGTCAAGGTCAAGGTCAAGGTCAAGGTCCAGGGGCGTTGAGTTGGTCGTACGGATAATCCAGTCTGGGCTTGTGGATCGTCGTCTCCAAGCATTCAGGCCCAGCCACACGCGCAGGCCCGCCGCAGACGCTCCCCGATGGCAACTAAGTTCCCCTTGCTGTACCGTGCCGACCTCGTTCCACACACACTATCCGGTAAACCTTGCGGGCACCGGTGCGACGACAGCGACATTGCGACACCGGCCACTAGGCAGCTCGGGGCAATGGGCAGGTCGAATCGGGACTCGGCGCGCGGCTAGGGGGGTGGGAGCTGGTTCAAGGGTTCGGGACGCGGAGCCCTAACGAGGACCCCAGAGACCCTGAATCTGTCTGAAAATGGTCGGCTCCCGATCTGTCGACGGGTGAGGTTTTGCATCCGTATGGCACTGCGGGTAGCAAGCCAAAGGGAACTCGGACAGGATGCGTTGGCCCCGATAATCCCGCATTTTTCAAAGCTTACATAAGGAGTCCGGAGCATGATGATGATGATGGTGGTGGTGGTGCTTGATCTGGCTAAACCCCGCGATTTTAGTTTGCCACAGTTTGAGGTTCCCAAGGGCGGTCCTGTCCCAGAGAGTGCGGACGTGGACAGGAAGGAGCGAGATGCCTCCTTGGAAACCGGGGGAACAGCTGTGGGCTCTGAGTGGCCTACCCGGCTACAGCTGGTGGGAACTCGCTTGGCTGGGATGGTGGAGCGGCACGGTGTTTCCAACACCATGACGGGTGCAAACACTGTATACTGCCATTCACCTTGCTGGTTTTGTTTGCCTGGTTGTGTTTCCTCTCTCCGTCTTTCTCTTTCTATCATGTCCCCTTACCTCTCTCTGGTGACCCCCCTTTCAGGTAAAGGTAATCCTGGCGATGGCACGAAGCCCAGGTGCGACTACTCCGTGCAAGGTTTGCACTGTACTCCCCGAAACCTCACCCATGCCGCTTGCTTCCCTTGCCTTCCACAGGCCGCCTGGTGGGCATTGTTGCATGTGTGCGTGTGTGTTGCGCGTTGCACTGCACTGGGTATACTCGACATTGACACTGGCACTGGCATTGGCACCGGGGCTGGCTGACTGTCCCCGGGCTCGAGGTGTGCTTCAGCCCAAAAATAAAAAATAAAAAATAAAAAGTGCAAAGCTGACAGGGTCAAAAGAAGAGACGGGGGGGTGGGAAAGAGCATCCAAAATCAGCTCCTGCCTTTTTACTCTCCTGCCCTCCCGAACGAACCACCAGCGCTCTTCCCGTTCTCCATCTTCATCTCTCCATCCTCAACCACCACCATCATCATCACCTTCCTTTTGGTGCATCACAACTCATCCACAACAACCCCCATCCACCTCCACAGCAACCCTCCATCCTCGCTGTGTACACCACCTTTCCATTCGGGGGCTCCGATTTAGTTCGCTAGCCCAACCCACATCCACATGGTCGATTCTCCTCGTCGAACCACCACGACCACCACCAGCATCACAACCACGACGACGGCCACAGCTGCTTCCATGTCTCGCCTGCTCTCCGACCGACTCTGGGAAGCGTTGATGTAAATCCCTCCCCATCACAAGAAACCTACCATGCTTCGACGGCCTCCAGGCGAAGGGAGGCACGTCGCTCGTCAGCGGACCTACCTCCTCGCCCTCGCCGTCCTCGTCATCTCGTGTCTCCCTTTGGCCGACGCCCAAAAACAACAACAGAAACCCCTCGAGCCCATCGCTCAAATACACCGAGCCCATCAACACCAGCCCGTAGCGGGCAGCAGCCAACACGAAGCCATCCGCGATGTCCACCCGGACGCTGCCGCCCGCAACTGGGCCGCTACCAATATCAAGGCCGACAATGCTGTCGAGTCTCCGAGGCGTCGAAACTCCGTAACCTCGAAGCAACCCCAACACCAATCCGGCAAACAACAACACAACCGTCGCTTCAACCCCGACAATATCATTATTCCTCACGATGCGAGCGCCGTCGCAACTTTGGCTCCGGCTCAGTCCGTGCGAGCACCTCCTTCTGGACATCGACCCATCGCCTCCCGCGTCGGAGGCGACGGGATCTCTACGCAGCAACATGCGCGGAGTCTGAAGGACTGGGAAGTAGAAGACTTCGTTCTTATGGCGACCGTCGATGGGCACCTCTACGCCAGTGACCGCGGCACCGCCACAGAACGCTGGCACCTTGAGGTTGATCAGTCAATGGTGGAGACGAAACACTACCGTCTCAACGCGTCCGACCTGGACGACGACTACAATTTCATCGACCACTACGTCTGGGCCATCGAGCCTAACCGCGACGGAGACATTTACTACTGGGTCCCTGGCTCCAGCGAGCCGGGACTCCTCTCCACCGGCTTGACCATGAAGCAGATGGTTGACGAGGGCGCCTCGGCCCTCGAAAACCCTCCCATCGTATACACGGGCACCAAGAAGACGACCATGATCACTCTCGATGCCGCCACTGGCCGTGTACTGAAATGGTTCGGTTCCGGCGGCTCTCATGTCAACGAAGCCGAGAGCTGTCTGCGCCCTAATGGATTGTACGACCAAAGCAATGAAGAATGCAGCTCCATCGGCACAATCACGCTTGGCCGCACCGAGTACGAGGTCGGCATAGCTCGCAGAGATGGCCGCCCGATTGCTACCCTCAAGTTTTTCGATTGGACTCCCAACACCAACGACTACGACCTTCTCAACCAACATCATCAATCCATCGATGCCCGCTACCATACCTCCACGCACGATGGCAGAATCTATGGCTTCGACTACGGCAAGACCAACAAGGGAGATCTCCCGGTTTTCTGCAAGGCACAGTTTGCCTCTCCCGTAGTCAAGGTTTTTGACGTCTGCAGACCCGTTGGGCTGGAACCCTTGATCAACCCGGACCTCATTGTTCTGCCACAACCGGTTCCGCCCGCCAGAGACGACAGCACGGCACGCATCAGAAGCCAGCGCATCTTTGTCAACCAGACAGAGACGGGTAACTGGTACGCATTGTCTGGACGCTCTTACCCCCTCATTTTAGACGCCCCTGTAGCCAAGACTTCCTCCCCAGACTGGCTCCAGTTGGCGCCGCCGTGGGAGAAGATGAACGAGACCCAGAGGATCGGGGCCATGATCGGCACCCACTACATGGATGGTGTCATCAGGGAAAAGATTTACCAACCTCCCAGTCTTCCCGGACGAGCGGAGGCCTCGGACGTTGTCGTGGACCCTGAAAACGACTCGGTGCTGCCCACTCCGGTTCCCGAGGACGCTGTCGAGACGCCGACCATTGTTAAAAAGGTCAAGTCGATTCCGCATCATGTTTCTAACAGTGTCATCGACTTCTTCTCCAACCCTGTTTTAATCGTCCTCATCGTCTCGGTTCTATTTTTCTATCAGAAGGACCTGCGTCGATGGTACAAAACGAAGACGACAAAATGGAACATGCGATACGAGACATCTTCGGATACGGAGGACATGGCGGCTGATGCCACCCCCGAGCATTCGATCCATGATCACGTTCCTCCCGTTCCCGCGCAACCCCAGGCCGTGTCTAAACCTGAGGAGCTCACTGCCGACACTAAGCCAGAGCTTGGGGCTACGCCCGAGGCGCCTGCGAGCCCCCCGAAAAGAGGGCGCGAGGACACCTCCTGTTGCTCAACCCGCTGCACCTCTTGAAAAGGACTTTTCTGCGACCCCCCCCGAGCCCGGCACGCCCGAGGTCAAGAAGAAGAAGCCTGCTCACCGTGGTCGTCGCGGAGGCACAAAGCATCGCAAGGGCAAGAAGCGGGAAGAAATGTCTCAGTCTCGAGACGATGAGCCTCCTGCCTCTGTCGAGGATGCCGTCAACAAAGCCAAAAAGCTGGGTGGGCAGGCAACCCGTCTGGAGCCTGATGTCATGACGGTCGCGAACGATATGCAGGCTGTGACAGGACCCATTATCCGAATGGGCAACATCGAGGTCGACACTGAGAATCAGCTTGGCACGGGCAGCAATGGCACTCTGGTCTTTGCTGGCAAGTTTGATGGTCGCGAGGTTGCTGTCAAGCGTATGCTCATCCAGTTCTACGACATTGCATCACAGGAGACCAAGTTGCTGCGTGAGAGTGACGACCATCCCAACGGTAAGCCAGAAAGAGCTCTTTGCCTGCGAAAGCGCGTCCTGACAAGCTTTAGTCATTCGGTACTACGCTCAGCAGGTCCGAGATGGCTTCTTATACATCGCCCTTGAGCGTTGTGCGGCCTCCCTCGCTGATGTCGTTGAGAAACCCCACCACTTTTCTCGACTGGCCCAAGCAGGCAAGATGGACCTGCCTGGTGTCTTGTACCAAATCACCAATGGCATCCATCACTTGCACAACCTTCGCATTGTTCACCGGGATCTGAAGCCGCAGAACATTCTGGTTAACATGGGCAAAGATGGCCGGCCACGACTCCTCGTCTCGGATTTTGGCCTCTGCAAGAAATTGGAGGGTGGCCAGTCGTCTTTTGGTGCGACCACCGGTCGCGCTGCAGGAACGTCTGGTTGGCGGGCCCCTGAGCTGCTGCTCGACGACGACGCCAGGGATTCAGCCATGGATGTCAGCATCAACAGCGGTTCGGGCTCCATCCTCGTCGGCTCCGACATGATGTCCAACCGCCGTGCCACTCGCTCAATTGATATCTTCAGCTTGGGGCTTGTCTTCTTCTATGTCCTGACGAATGGCTTACACCCTTTCGATTGTGGCGACCGCTACATGCGGGAGGTGAACATTCGAAAGGGCAACTACAACCTGGCACCTTTGGACGCGCTCGGTGACTTCGCCTACGAGGCCAAGCATCTCATTGGCCTCATGTTGAACGCGAACCCCAAGGAGCGTCCGTCGGCCCGCGATGTCATGGCACATCCCTTCTTCTGGCCCGCCAAGAAGCGTCTTGCCTTCTTGTGTGACGTGTCTGACCATTTCGAGAAGGAGCCGAGAGATCCCCCTAGCGACCATCTTCAGTACTTGGAGAAGCACGCGCCGGCCATCACCAAGGGTGACTTCCTGCGCCTGCTGCCCCGTGAGTTTGTGGATTCTTTGGGCAAGCAGCGCAAGTACACGGGCTCGAAGCTGCTCGATCTCCTGAGGGCGCTGCGAAACAAGAAAAACCATTACGAGGACATGCCCGATTCGTTGAAGCGGACAGTGGGTCCCCTGCCCGATGGCTATCTCGCATTCTGGACTGTCAAGTTTCCTAGGCTGCTGTTGGATTGTTGGAACGTAGTTTGGACGGTGGAGTGGGACAACACTGATCGATTTCGGGAGTATTATGAGCCGGCAGGCTTGTAGTCTATTTGCTTTCAATACAGAATGATATTTGACTGGCCACTCGCCTAAAGTGCCATTTTCGACATGGCTTTGACGTTGCTGGGTGCGCCCTTGATATGAATAGTTTGTCGACTTGGAAGTGCTACTAAGCCGTACCTCACCATAAACTCCCGCCTTGTTGGTAGATTGGACAGCTCCCACCGTCCGTTCCAAGTCGCTGCGTTGACCTTTACATTCTACATCTCCCGAGTCTCCGACTGACTCGGGCATCGGGCTGTTGGGGGGAGGTAGAGGTCATTGAGTAATATCCGTCCACGTAAGAATCACAGGAGATCGGCCAGCCCATCCGGGTCCTCGTTTCCTCGTTGACAATTTACCTGGGCTCTTGAGGCCGGCATGTATTCTCGCTTTTACTCCAACTTTTACAACGTGTTTCCCTCGTCTACCCTGCTCACGCTGCTTCGGCCTCCCCTCCTCTCCCCTCCCCCCTCCTCAAAGACTCCCGGCCACGTGTGGCCGACTCCTGAAGCAACCGTTTTTTCTCGCAACGTGGCACGACGAAACCTGACTTCTCCGTCCCCCCTCCCATTCGTCGTCCTCCACAGTACCATCGGTCTGGTGTGTATTGTTCAACCCCACTGAACGAGCACCTTCTTGCCTTTTTTCTTCTTGCCGCCGGTGCTCTGGCCGGCATCCTCGTCCTCCTTCTCCGACGCGTTCTCGCTCGCGGCGCCACTTCCCGGGGTCGAACCCCAGCTGAAGTTGCTGGCGGCGCCTCCGAGGTCGCGGCGTACGCCTCTGCCCGAGCCGTAGCCGAAGATTGTGGTCAGGGGCTTCTGTGCCGGGGGCAGGGCGGGGAAGGCGGACGACGGCGGTGGACGGCCGCCGGGCAGCGCGCGCGACGGACCCGCCGGGCCGGACGATCTGCCGCTGGCTGACGATGGGTTGTTTGGGCCAATCCACGATGGCCGAGATGCGGCCGATGAGGACGACGACGATGACGCTGCAGGGAGGGCGGGGAAGGCGGACGATGCCGGTGGGCGCGCGGCGAGCGACGACGCGACCCAGCTGCTTGAACCGGGGGGTGCCACTGGCTTGGGCCCAGAGGCGCCGGCGCGAGTGCTGTTCTTGAGGCGCAGGACGCGGTTCGAGTGCTTCTGGTTGGGCGCCGCAGCGGGAGCGGTGGGAGAGGGAGAGGCGGCACTGGCCCAGCCGCTCGAAGCCGTGGTGGCGCCTTGCATGCCGCCCAAGCCAGGCAGAGACGGGTAGTCCTCGTTGATGGCCCTCCAGTCCTGCCAGGCCTTGTGCAGAGCGGTGACCTTGGTCTTGTCCTCGAACAAGTCGGCGACCTCGCGAACGAGCGTGCCCAGGGCGTTGGACGACGTGTCGGCGAAGAGAGAGAAGAAGGCGTCGACCAGCTGAGGGGCGGTGAGTTTCCCTTTTCTAAAATTCGAAATGTACTCGCGAAACGCGTTCATCTTGGACTGATCGTGACCAAGCAGATTCGAGGCGCGCTCGATGACTCCTTGGTGACGCAACATCATCGCCCGCTCTTGGGGAGGCAATGACGCGATATCGGTCACGCTGAGCTGCTCCAGCTCTGCAGTCGGCAGAGCAGGGGCAGGTGCGGCCGCGGGTGCCTGGCGCGAGGATCCTGACGGCGTAGCATTTCCTCGGCGAGATGAAGTAGGTGTCGTCGCGGAGGGGGTGGAGAGCGAGCCACCAAAGGTACGGTTGGACACTGACTGCGCAGAGTGGATTGCCATCTGTCTCTGGAAAGCAATCTCGTCACGACGAAGGGGTTGCGCAGAGCTCTGCGGAATGGGTTCGGCATTGGGATCACGGCCACGTCCGCGCCCTTGACGTCCGCCAGAAGGGCCACCGCCGCCGCCTCCTCCCGCTCCTCCGCCTCCGCCTCCGCCTCGTCTCTCGTTCTCATATGGTGATCTGTAGTCGAAGCCGGACATGTTGACCACTCTCGCGTCTCTCCGCACATCCTTGGATAAGGAGTTGGCATGCTCCGCAAGTTGATGGGCCTTCAAGTCCATCTCCGACTCGAACACGACAAACTTTTTCTCTAAACATTCCTTGTCGAGACATGGGAAGTGGTCCTTCTCAAAGTGCTTCTCCAAGGCATTGTAATTGACAAAGTAGTGAGGGTGTCTCGAGTCTCGCCGGTCGCAGAGGAAACATCTCTCGTGCTTCTCGCGGCAATGGTCGAAGAGTTTGTCGTCGTCGTAGAAACGCGACCCGCAGAAGCCGCAAAGGGGATGGCCTCTAAAGCCGGTCTGGTCAATCGCACCAGGTCTGTCGTCGCCGTGTCTCATGTGCTTCTCGAGCTCCTTGTCTGCGAAGAGCTCGTGCTCGTGCGTAAAGACCTTCTTATTTCTTGTGCAAAGATCGCACATCTTCATGTGATGCGTTGAGCGGACGTGCCTGTGGAGGTCCGGCCAGCCCAGGCCCGCGAAAACGCAGTCCTCTGCCGGACAGTTGTAGCGAAGTAGAACAACAGTATCGCCGACGATCTCTTCGTTGGTGTATCGAATACCAATGTTATTGTCGAAACTCGTAATGTCGGCGTCGGTGTAGTCTTCGTATCGCTTGTTCGCATCTTCGGTGAATACAACAAAGGGAGAGGGCGTCTGGCTAATGTCAGCTTCTGCGTGTCAGACTACGGGGGAGGGAATGGGGCTTACTCGGCAATGAGGGCAGTCCTTGGTCTTGTACAAAGCTCTCATGCGTAAACCGCAGATGTGGCAGGTCTTGTGGTTACAGGGCGCAATGGAGTGGAACTTGATCGGCTCGGCGCAGATGAAGCACACCTCGCCGTCGCTGCTAGCCGTATCGTCGCCCTCGGTAGCCGCGCGGGCGAGCACCTTATTGTCAGGTTTGGTATGCGCCGGCTGAGGTGCGCTCGAGGCGTCTGATTGAGACGGGACGCCAGCGTTGTTACCGCCTCTGCCCCGTCCTCCTCTTCCTCTGCCGCGGGTTCCAGAGTTACCACCACCGCCACCACCTCCTCCTCCTCCTCCGCGACCTCTACCACGGTTGCGATTGCCCCTATTGGGGTTCGAGTCGCTCGCGGCTTGTGCATCGGCCATCGGGACAGTCGTCTTTCGCTAGAGCGCTAAAGTCAAGAACAGGGAAGTGCCGTCGTCCAGTCAGCGAGACAGGTCGATCGCAGCCGGGCTGTTGTCTCGTTCTGGCAATGCCTCGATGCGCGAAATTGGTATTTTGAGCTTGACTGTGGGTTTCCTTGGCGGAGCTGCAGCTCAGGGCTGTTCTTTGGATTCTCTTGTCCTGTCTATGCAAAGGCAGTGCGTGAGTATGGGATAAGGAAGACCCAAGTGCAGGAAGACAGCCCAGGTGCTTTTAATCGATCGCGGCGAAGACCGACAGAGGTCGAAATTAATGATTATGTGTGGCTCCCTAGGGAACCGCAAGTGGGTTGGATTGGCTCTGGTATTGGTGGGTGCAGAAGGAATTCATGGCGGGGTCCAGCAAAAAAGTCCCCTGCACCTGCACCTGCTCGTCGCTGCTCGGTGGAGAGAGCAAAAGGTACCGGGGTTTCTCCGTCTTTCGGTGTGCGTCATTCACCCCTGCTGACGCCACTACCCATGCTTGTGGAAGGTTCAGCTCAGCGGCCCTCTTGCTTACATAGCACGCTCCGAATCAAGCTTCGCCGAGTCACCGGCCAGTCCCGTATGCTTGGAGCGCCTCATCATGCGTTGTGGCTCTGCAAGCGAGGGTGAGCTGAGCACGGCTGTGTAACAAAATCCCGTTTGCTACATACTCGACTGTTGGAATTGGAAATCGTCCAAAAGGCCTCTGGTGTATGCAACATGACTCATTTGTCACATCAATATTATCTCTAGAAGCTCCCGACATGCGCAGCTACAAGTCTAATGGCGCTGACTTTGGTGTCCTGCCACGACCATACCACACAGCAGCGTCCTATGTAGCTGGCATTGCGTCACTGTACACCCGTGGAACGGCATGATGCTACATCGAGTGCGTAAAAATGGAGACTAGTGCCGACCTATTCCAAAGGCCGAGCTAGCCCAATCTCTCTTCCCCGGGCCGAGCCTTCAGTCTCAAAATGGCAGCAATGCCTTGGCCAGCATGGCCGGATGTGCGAAGATGCCATGCCGACCACGAACCGTCCACATCTACCGAGCTCCTCCGCGAACCAGCCCCATGTCGCGTGCCATCCCGTCCACTTGCTGTCCTGTGCCTGGATGCCCAAACAACCCCCCGAAAAGTTTGCTGATTGCCCGTCCCAAATCAGAAAGACGCCGTTGTCCGAATCCCCCCGCTTGTTCACGCCGTCTTCAACCTCCTCGTCCTCGTCCTCGTCCTCCTAACAATGCTCTCTACTGCTCCTCGACCGGGTAGAGGTGGGCACCAATCATCTTATTCATCTGGAACATATCCACCTTGGGTTGCTTGAAAATGGCATGCATCTTGTCGTCGCAACAAATTTGCCTTTTATTTTCCGGGTCCTGTAGATCGTTGCCCTTGATATGCTCCCAGAGCTTCTTGACAACCTGTGGGCGGGAGAGCTTGGCGGGGTTAGCAACTGGACTCAACTCTGCCTGCACAACATGTCTCATAGGGACGGGAACGTACCTGCGGCTCGCCGAGCAGCTCTGCCAGCGGCTCGCTCAAGTTGAAGGGTTTCTGGAAACCACCGCCGGCCTTGCGCTTCGGCGGTTCTCCGCTGTCATCGACGTCGCTGTCGTCAATCTTCTTGTCACTCTTCTTCCGCGGTGCCTTCTTCTTCTTGGTTGCCTTGCTGGTCGCGCCGTTGCCGCCACGAGTTGTCCGCCCTCTGGCCATTCTGTTCTCTTGCGCCTGCAGCTCGGCGGCGAGCTTGGCATCCGCATCTTCGGATGAGTCCTCGCGCTTCTGCCTCTTTCTGACGGGCGCGACAGACACCTCGATCTCGCCGTCTCCGTCGTCTTCGTCGTGACCGTTGGCCTCCCTCTTCGGCGCGGGACTGGCGGAGTAGGAGTCGGGAGCGGGGGCAGCGTCCTGCGATCCGGAGATGGCGTCGAAGCGCTCTTCGATTAGTGCCTTGATGGCATCCTGTACAATGGTCAGTCGGCATGGACATACTGAAGGACGCACGCCGCTCGACACGAGCGTGCGAGGCCAGGTGCCGAGGATCCGATGCAGGGTAACAGGGAGTCCTACTTTTTGATCGCTCAAGTCCTTGCCGCCAAGAGCTTTCTCCAACCCCAAACGGATCTTCTTCCGGGTAATGGTGGTCAAGTCTGCAGTCGCGAGGATACCATCAATGATGGAGGTGTACCTGTTTTCATCTTCTGAGCTTACTGCGCAGGTAGAGTTAGCGTGAAGGCCACGGGCCGCCGGGTCCAGGAGGCAAGAGCGTACGAGGAAGAGACATGACGCCGCCGGTTTACGATATGCTCATAGACCAAGGGCTGCAGGTATCTCGAAGATTATTCCGGTTCGCTCGGTGGTATGAGGTGTACGGCCGGTCGAGGTGTTGTCGAGCAGAGTTCGTAGCCGAGGTTGACGGAGTTTGCAGGTCGGTCGGCGGTAGGAGAGAAAGAGGGAAGGGCGAGAAGAGTCGGGTAGAGTTTGTGTGGCTTCGAATCAGAGCATGTCTCTTGCAGCGATCAGAAAGAAGGCGCGATGAGCGTAAAGGTTGGAGGGGAGAATGCAAAGTGGGACACCGGCAGCGCGATCCACGCCTCTGGTCGTATCGCGGCCGAGTGCATCAAACGTGCCGACGCACACGCACACACAAGGCTGAAAGAGGACCGAAGAAGGATCTCTGGTGGGGCGTGGATGCCAAGGCGGGAGACGCAAGGTAGAGATTGACGATGGCGATGGGACCTGATGTTGTTGAATGGCGCAGGTCGGGCTCTGGTAGGGAAGGGAGAGGAAATGAGATTTCGGAACGGAGGACGGGCTTCGTTTCCAGACACGGTCAGTTGCGACAGGATGGAGGTCAGAGGCGTGTGGTGCGATCAAGTGGTCCGGGCAAACGTGAGGCTCACACTGCGGTGTTTGGTTGTTGTCAGTCCTGTATGGATACCTCTAGCGGGATGGTCTGTTCTACCTTGCCTTAGCAACAAAACTGACGAATGGAAAGCCCAAAGACGGATTGCGTGTGGCTGGAGGGAAAAGGCCGCCAGAAAAAAGAAGTGGGCCTTCAGTCTTGCATTAGGCGTTGGCTCGTGCTCTCATCCAGTCCAGACCGCGCCTCCGTGCCAATCAAAACGCCGAATTGACACCCGCCTGATGTTCCTTCGGCAAGCCCCCCCACACCGGTCGGTTGACAAGCATCACGTGGCTCGGCGGCTTGCGCGCACGCCGGAGGAAGGGGCAGCCGGATAGTCGGGGAGTGAGTTGGGAAGTTGGAGACTCGGGTCGATGAGGATGTCTCGGGGTCTGGAGGTATCATTCAAACTTGAATCGTTGCATCCCGGTCAATACTGACCACTCCAGTTCCACCCATACGTGTGATGGAGGATGGCGATAAGGCTTCATGTTTTGCCGTTCCTTGCCTTCAAGCCAGTTGCAGTGGCTGTATGCACTATGCCTATGCGAGCATCCCCAGCCCCAGTATGGAGCATGTCTTCGAGACGGGACAATGCCAATGCAACCGCGATAGTCATGAAATAAACTCGAGAAAGTGAAAAGACTCTAAGTAAACCGATATGATGGGCCAAGGAGCGAGAGAAAGCAGGTCCATTTGTACCAAGGGAGGAGGAATCAAGTCTCGGCTGCCGTCACCTGGGTGCATTCCCTCGGTGTGTGCAACCAATCGCCCGGTGAAAGTCTCGGTGGAGAGGGCACACCGTTCCAGGATCGGCGGTTTGCTCACTGTCTACCAAAAACGCCACGGCACTCCACTATTCCAGGCTAGCTTCGGGCCAATGAAGTCCCCGCGACCACAACGGTATAATCTTCGTCGCGTTGTCGTTCTGCTATCCGCAGATAATTTTAGCTCATGTGTTGATGACGTCGACTCCCAAATTTACATCTCTCAACCCATTTAACGTTGTCATTCTGTCCGATAGCTTTGCATAGCTCACACCTCGATACACGCCTTTCACCTTCGATTCCAGGGATAACCACAAAGATGCTCAATCCCTTCAGCATCTTCACTCAGGCCTTCCCTCCACGGCCGCAGTTCACGGAGAAGGACATACCCGATCTCTCTGGAAGGGTCAGCTGAGCACAGAACCATCCCTGCGCCCATCGGCTAGTTCTTACATGTCACAGGTCTGCATCGTGACGGGGGCAAACACCGGAGTTGGCAAGGAAGTCGCGCAAATCCTCTACTCGAAAAATGCCACCGTCTACGCCACCTCTCGTTCCGAAGACAAGGGCCGCGCCGCCATCGCCGCCATCAAGGAGGCCGTACCCAGCTCAACAGGAAAGCTGGACCTCCTGACTCTGGACCTGGCTGACCTCGCCACCATCAAGCCCGCGGCCGATGCCTTTCTTGCCAAGGAGTCGCAGCTTCACCTCCTCATCAACAATGCCGGTGTCATGATGCCGCCCCAGGGAAGTAAGACCGCTCAGGGCTACGAGTTGCAGCTGGGGACCAACTGCATTGGTCCCTTCCTCTTCACCAAGTTGCTCACGCCTACTCTGGTGCAAACCGCCAAGACGGCGCCCAAGGACAGTGTCCGCGTTGTGTGGGTTTCGAGCTCCGCGGCCGAGGTTCTGTCGCCTTACCCTGCCATTGAGATGGACAATCTCGACTACTCCAAGAGAGACAGGATCAAGGAGTTCAAGTATGGTATCAGCAAGGCGGGCAACTACTTCCACTCTACCGAGTTTGCCAAGCGGCACAAGGCCGACGGCGTCATCAGTCTGGTGAGTTTGACACTTTTTTTTTTTTTTTTT
>JAIMZG010000087.1:0-23437 GCA_020466075.1 Colletotrichum coccodes | reverse complement strand
GCTCCTCAGTCGCTCATGTCCACGACCAATGGGATTGCTAGGCAACGGCGGAATCTCGATTTGCGTGTACTCCGAGTCCGGCACAACTCGATGCAGCTCGCCCAACAACTCCTCGTGGAGCTCGACGATATCCGTGAGGTTGCGGTTGATCGAGGACCTAAGTCCCATGGGCAGAGTGGGGAGAGAGGCAAGAATCGTGATGTAAACCTGTCAAACTTAGCGCACTGTTCCCGGAGACAGTCCGTTTGAAAACGTACATTCATAAGAAAGCGAATGTCCCCAATGTAGCCTTCCTCCGTGCTAATGAGCTCCTCCAAGATGCGCCGGCGCTGCAAAGCACGCTCGGTTGCTAACGGATCGACCTTTGCTAACAACTCGGCATGACAGCTATCTTCTGAGAATCTTGCTGCGGTGAAAGAGGCTCTGCTGCTGCGATCGGTCTTTGAGTACGCCAAAGAGCGACGGCTGTTGCCCCGGGGGCGCGTTACAGCACTGCCGCTAGCAAGACTGACACTAGCACTTTTCACCGCTGCGACGAAGCCAAAAGATGAGCCTGATGATGACCTCCTGCGGCGGGTTCTCCGAGAAAGAGCTGACCTATCAGCCGAATCAAGGAGTTTCCAGGGGAGAGTGACATCCGCGTTCATGGGTCTGGGCCGCTGTTTGGCGCGTCGATGCAGATTTCTCATCCATCTGTGGAAAGGGCCTCGCTTGGGCGACATGTCCGAGTCCGAAAGATCAAGAGCGTCGTCGCTATCGTCGACTGATATCCGGGGGAACGGATCAAGATGATCGTGTGAATCGCCGTTGTTTGGCTCTAATCCAAAAGCAGCCATGCTGCTCAAAGCATCCCAGACCTCGACACCGTCAATGTGCAGACCGTCAAGACCAGATGAAAGGTCAACATTTTCAAAAACATCGTCAGATTTAATTGACTCGTGCTGTGACCCGGGCGACGGGGGACTAGAGGTGGCGCAACCTGTCTTTCGGTTGATTCGGACGGAACTGGAGCGGGAATAGGATCCAAGAGATGCAGAGTCTGGTGGCAAAGCCATAGCGAGGTCCAAGAAAGACGAGGTAAGACTGGGTTCCAAGACGCCAAAAAAAGGAAGCAAATAGCAGGTTCAAGAGGATTCAAAACATGACGTACGGTAGCAACACCAAGAGATGAATGATGCAAAAGTGCTGGAACTGCCAGCTGCGGGAGATTTGGGATTGTTGAAGCCGAAGGAGAGATGTCGCCGACGGAAGCTTTCTTGAGTAGTCAAGGAACGGGAAGAAAAGCCAGCGTAGGCCACTAGAGCGAAGGAGGGAAAGAGGGATTTGAGGCTTGAAAGCTCTTTCATCACGGAGGAAGGGTAAGAGGAAGTGGGAGAGGAGCATTTACGGAGGGCAAAGAAGCAACCAGCTAACAGGTGCAAAGGCATGGCCGGACCACCGAGTCGGGATTGCGCATTCATTGCTCTTGCTTCCTTACCATATGCCGACTCCAAGCTGTCGACGACGATCCAGCTACCTTACATAGTTTGGCTTTTACGAGAAGTCGCAGGGTAGTACGGTCCTGCAGTGGAAAGTCGCACCCGGCGAATCTACCAACGAACCGGTCGGGAGGAATGCAGCTGCGAAATGCAGCCTACCTGCCGGACCAGAAAATGCGCCCCAGGGACGTATTGCTGTCGGGTCAAGATCTGCGCATCTGGCGTCGACGATGCGGATTGGATGCCAACGTAGCACAGGTTGAGGAGGGTTGTGAACCTGCCGCCCGAGTCGGACTTCCTGTTGAAGCTCACTACAAGCCTGGTTGAATCTGGCACGTTCATACGTGAAAAAACCTGACATAGCGGGCGGCCCGCGGTCTATCAGCGCCATGTCTTGATGCGCGGCGTAGCGAGGGGGAGACAAAGGACTCTCCACATTGGTCTAGTTTTTAAGTTGTCTGTACCGGTCATTTGCTCTCGCCGCCATCAATGGGGGCTTCAGTGGCTTGCCAGCATCTCGATATCCTAACAAATGACGATGGCTACATGGGGAATCTTGAGACCCTGATACTTTGGAGTGGATGAGATTTGCCTCAATGACCCACGTCTTCGTCTTGCCTCACGCAAGACACGCGGACGATGCAATGCTTGCAGGCCGGCCTCACGTCTTCCGTCTGCCGTCTGCGTTCCTCAACCTTGACTCGGTTTCGGCGCGAGCGATGAGGGGCGGTTCCGGAGCGGCCTAGTCCTTGTCCAGGAAAGACGGGTACGGCGGGCCTCATGGATAAATCGGATCGAGAACGGCTCGGCAGTCACGTGAGACGGTGCTTATGTCAGCGCTTCATTCTGACTGGCGGCTTGTGAAGCCTAGCTTATCATGTCAGTGGTGGTGAGAATTTTCAGGTTCCCAGGCTCTCACCAGGTCGTTGAGAGCTCTCTCTCCTCTCTCCCTCTCCACTCTGCCCTACCACGCTCCGGATTATCGGCTTCAGGTCTGCACATTTAATTGGCCTTGCCCCACGTTTTCTTCCCTCAGGGCCGCAGTGGCTCGTCCCCGATATGGCCAGGGACGCACAGGTGGATGCTGGGACCTTGGGAGTCTTGTTTCTTGTTGCAGGTCCTCCCCCACTGGCTCTAACCCAATCGGGAAAAGCTCGGGTTCCTTGCTCGACGGCAAAAAAAGGTTCCAGAAGGGGAAGCTAGGCAAACCTGGGCCACTGAACGAACACGTAGAGCGTATTGGAAACTTGGGACTTTGGCGACGATTTCAGCTTCTTGCCCCACTGCGACTGCAATAAGATATGCTGGCTGTTTGATCGCAGCTTTTCCAGTACCTTCTCTCCTTCCTCTCTCACATCCTAAACCTTCCTTCTCACCAGGTTTGGATCTCGTCTTCATTTCACCTCTTCCATAACTGTCGAAGAGTCCTTGCTTCCCATCATCATCATCCCGCAACCAAACTCCGACGGCCGTTGAAACTCGGCTAGATACTGCCGGTTCCTCGATAAGACACGTCCCGCGCGCAGCGCAGCTTTCGCGATGGAGAGCGCATTCGCCTCGCCCACAGAAAAGGTCCTCTCGACTCTGGGAGTGAATCCAAACACCGGTCTCACCGACGACCAAGTCATTGCATCTCGCACCAAGCACGGCAAGAATGGTGAGTTTACTTTGCGACACGAAACCCGCGGTAGACCTGTGCTAATTGTCTGTCCGCAGTCATTCCCGAAGACCCCCCGACGCCCCTCTGGGAGCTCATCCTCGAGCAGTTCAAGGACCAGCTCGTGATTATTCTTCTCGGATCTGCCGCCGTTTCTTTCGTTCTCGCACTGTTTGACGATGAGGAAGGCTGGAGCGCTTTCGTCGACCCAGCAGTGGTACGTAATCCTCGTAGCCGAGATACCCACATTACCAAGACTTTCCTGGGCTAACGATGCCGATATTCCAGATCCTGACCATTCTGATCCTCAACGCCGTCGTTGGTGTCTCACAAGAGAGCAGCGCCGAGAAAGCCATCGCCGCCCTGCAGGAGTACTCCGCCAACGAAGCCAACGTCATTCGCAATGGCCAAGTCTCCCGTGTCAAGGCTGAGGACCTCGTCCCCGGTGACATCGTTTCTGTCCATATTGGTGATCGCATTCCTGCCGACTGCCGACTGATCAACATCGAGAGCAACAGTTTCAACGTCGACCAGGCTATCCTCACTGGAGAGAGTGAGAGCGTTGGCAAGGACTGCGACCATGTTGTCAAGGACGAGAAGGCTGTCTTGCAGGACCAGGTTAACATGCTGTTCTCCGGAACTACTGTTGTCACTGGCCGCGCAAAGGCTGTCGTCGTCCTGACTGGCTCTCAGACTGCGATTGGCGACATTCATGAGAGCATCACCGCCCAAATCTCTGAACCTACTCCCCTCAAGCAGAAGCTCAACGATTTCGGTGATAGCCTCGCCAAGGTCATCACGGTCATTTGCATTCTGGTCTGGCTCATCAACATCCCCCACTTCAGCGACCCCAGCCATGGATCCTTCACCAAGGGTGCGATCTACTATCTGAAAATTGCAGTCTCCCTCGGTGTCGCCGCTATCCCCGAAGGTCTCGCTGTAGTCATCACTACCTGCTTGGCGCTTGGCACTCGCAAGATGGCTGCTAAGAACGCCGTTGTCCGGAGCCTGCCGTCTGTCGAAACCTTGGGAAGCTGCAGCGTCATCTGCTCTGACAAGACTGGTACCCTTACCACCAATCAGATGAGTGTCAGCAAGCTTGTCTACTTGAGCGAGAACGGCTCGGGCCTTGTCGAGCATGATGTCGAGGGCACTACGTTCGCTCCTAAGGGTTCCATCTCTCTCAGAGGCGAGATCGTTACCGATCTGACCCGCTCCTCTTCTACTGTTCGCCAGATGACTGAGGTCGCTGCCGTTTGTAACGACTCCAAGATCGCCTACGATGCGCAGAGCGCTACCTATTCCAACGTCGGTGAGCCTACTGAGGGTGCCCTGAGAGTCCTGGTCGAGAAACTTGGACCGTGTGCGCCATCTGGGAGCAACCCTGAGGACTGCGTACACTACGCCAGCGCTCAATATGAGAGCCGGCTCCCCCGCCTGTCTACCTTCGAATTCTCCAGAGACCGCAAAAGCATGTCTGTTCTTGTTCAGAACGGCCAAGAGAAGAAGCTTCTTGTCAAGGGCGCTCCTGAGTCTGTCATCGAACGTTGCTCGCACGCCCTTGTTGGTGTCGACGGAAAGCGCCAGCCTTTGAACAGCAAGCTCTCGGATTTGATCGCCAAGGAAGTTGTGGACTACGGTAACCGAGGTCTTCGTGTCATTGCCCTCGCCAGCGTTGACAACATTGGCGAGAACCCTCTGTTGAAGTCGGCCAAGTCTACCGCCCAGTACGCCCAGATCGAGCAGAACATGACCTTCCTTGGACTGGTTGGCATGCTTGATCCTCCTCGTCCCGAAGTCAAGGCCTCTATCCGCAAGTGCAAGGATGCAGGAATTCGTGTTATCGTCATCACTGGAGACAACCGCAACACCGCTGAGAGCATCTGTCGACAGATCGGCGTCTTTGGCGAGTACGAGGATCTTAAGGGCAAGAGCTACACTGGCAGAGAGTTCGAGAACCTGAGCGAAAGCGAGGCCATCGAGGCCGCCAAGAACGCATCTCTCTTCTCCCGTGTCGAGCCCAGCCACAAGTCGAAGCTTGTTGACCTCCTCCAGCAACAGGGAGAGGTCGTGGCCATGACTGGTGACGGCGTCAATGATGCGCCCGCTCTCAAGAAGGCCGATATTGGCGTTGCCATGGGTTCCGGTACTGATGTCTCCAAACTCGCCGCCGACATGGTGCTTGCTGATGACAACTTCGCTACGATCGAGGTCGCCATTGAGGAGGGACGTTCCATCTACAACAACACCCAGCAGTTCATTCGGTACCTCATTTCTTCCAACATCGGCGAGGTTGTCTCCATCTTCCTTACCGCCGCCCTTGGTATGCCCGAGGCCTTAATCCCCGTCCAGCTTCTTTGGGTCAACCTGGTCACCGACGGTCTTCCCGCCACCGCCTTGTCATTCAACCCTCCTGACCACGAAATCATGAAGCGCCAGCCCAGAAAGCGCGACGAGCCTCTCATCGGCGGCTGGCTCTTCCTCCGTTACCTCATCATCGGTACTTACGTCGGTGTGGCTACTGTCGCTGGTTACGCTTGGTGGTTCATGTACAACCCTGAGGGTCCTCAGATCACTTTCTCGCACCTTTCCCGCTTCCACCGCTGCTCTACCGACTTCCCGGAGATTGGCTGCCAGATGTTCTCGAACAGCTCCGCCAAGTCTGCGTCAACGGTGTCGCTTTCGATCCTGGTCGTCATTGAGATGTTCAACGCCATGAATGCGCTGTCTTCCAGCGAGTCCCTCCTGAGTTTGCCTCTCTGGGCCAACATGAAGCTTGTTTACGCCATCACCCTTTCTATGGCTCTTCACTTTGCCCTCCTCTACACTCCTTTCCTCCAGAACCTGTTCTCCATTCTTCCTTTGAACTGGAACGAGTGGAAGGCGGTCTTGTACATCAGCGCCCCTGTCGTGTAAGTTGAATTTCATGCTTTAGCTTTCGAGACCAGTGCTAACAACGTTACAGCCTTATCGACGAAGGTCTCAAGGCTGTTGAAAGATCGTTCTTTAGTCAGAAGAAGACGGTCGAGTCTTCCAAGGTGAAGAAGGAGAATTAGATGGATAGAGGTCAGCCAAGCTAGATGATAGATCAAATGTACCATAATAGCACTGGCAGTCAATGCACAGAGCTGTACATAGACCGTAGCAGCCGATGGAAAGGCATCAAACGTCTCACCAAAAGAATGTGAAATCAACGTCATTCGTCTAGTTCATGCAGGCTTCGAGTGCGCCCTCTTATAGTGGATCACCTCCATCTATTGGTACAAGCTATAGACCGTCTACTTGCGGCGGTTCTACCGAGCTCTTCTCCCTCCACACTAAACTCCCGTCGTGAAAATTAGTCTTGTCTGCCCTTGAGCAGTCTCTTGGTGACCTTGTCCTTCTCAATAATGTACACGTGTGCGCCCCATCCGGATAGGGCATCTCGGTCAACAGCGTTTAGGAGCGACTGAGAGATGGTTTCGAAAAGCTCATCAGGGCCCTGTGTAGAACGCCCACGTTAGATTTCCGCAAGACTTCGATATAATCATCCATTGTCACATACCAGATCCGGCTCCCATAAGCTCTCGCACATACCGAAGAGCTGTTCGGAGGCCGTGCCGGAGACGATGAAGTCCTTGGCGAAGTCGATGCAGCCGATGCTGTCGAAGCCGCAGATGAAGGGCTTGCCCGTCTTAGGATCGAGGCCGGCGACGACGGGGGAGACAAAGTAAGGGCCGAAACGGCGCTCGTAGAGAGAGCTGCTGACGAGGTTGGCGAAAGTTGTCGGGGCGATGTTGCGCTCCTCGCGCAGGCGGTACATGTTGACTTTGTAGCGGAAGAGGTCGCCGACGGTCGTGACGTCGGTAGCGAGACCGGTCAGGCCCAGGAAAACGTCGCCGTATTGGAAGATCTTGGGGAAGTTGTTGGAAACGGTCAGGGCCTGGAGGCCGAGGCGAAGATCGCAGGCTATTGCGACACAGTCCTTGCCGACCATTGCGACGCAGGCGCCGCCATCTGTGGAGGTGCTCTAGTTAGGAGGATGCTCTTGGAATCATTCGGGGCTCGGGAAGAGTGAGCGGGGACGAACTGATGGAGAAAGGGGAGCTCTGCGGTTTGGTTAGCTGAGGGTTTGCAACTCGAGGCTGAGGAGGGGGGAATGACGGGCGTACCATTTTGGCTCCTGGAGCGAGGGACCGCTGGGTACTTTGATGCTTCGGTTGATACTCAAAGTACGGTTATCGTCCAGATTTCCGTTCGTGATGGGATCGCGGGGTCGGCCGTGAACTAGCCTAGGTGTGTTGCGTCGGAAGGGGTTTGTCGTTGATGGCGGGTCGTGATGGTAGTGGGTGTAGCTACAACTGAGGTTGACCGGATCGGAATGCTGAGGTAGCGTAGCACCTGCTGCCGCCTGTTCTTGCTACTTGCTGCTACTGCAGGGCAAGGCAAACACGCATGGCGCGGCCGAAGCGGTCGGAAAATCCACCTACAGCGGGTTGAAGCTTGCTGATTGGCCCGAGCTTGCTAAGAAGCCAAGCAGCTTTCAGCGGGTGCTCAGCAATGATGCACGTCCCCCCGGCTGCCTTCGCTGACGGAGCACCTTCTTGCCTGCCTCTCGACCTACGTACCTACGCTTTACCTAGACCTCTATTATTCACGAACGAACTAACAACCTTGACTTGCCTGGAAGCTCACTTCAAACGAGTAGCAGCTGGAACTCGGCTTCCGGCGCACCCATATTCTGCATACTTGGCAACCGAAGAGCTGCTATAGAATCGTTGCCATCGGCTTTCCTTGTCCTTCCGTCCACTTCCACCAAACTAATACACCACCCACGAGCTTGACGCAGCGCCGCCCACTCCCCGCCGAGCATTCAACCCCGCCAACAACATCCCGAACACGACACCTCAAACCAGGCACCAAAGAACAAACCACCACTTTTTAGCATTCGAAAATTGCTTGTTGGTAACAAAACCAGGCGGTCTGCTTACAACATTTGTGTTCGCCATAATGTCGCACGTGGTGGTGATCGGTACGGATTTGCGTAGGGCCACCGTCAAGGTCAGCCCGGGCACCTACTTGACGGATGTTCTGCAAGAGGCATGCAAGAAACTCAACCTGTCAAGCGACAAATATTTGTTGAAGTAAGTTGAAATGGTTGTGAGATTTCTATCATTTTGCGTGCCGAGCTAACGGCATAACAGGCACAAGCAGAAGCAAGTAGATCTTTCCGTTGTCTGGCGAGTGAGCGGCCTTACTCCCGGCGCCAAACTCGAGCTCGTTCAGAAATCCAACACTCCCTCCATCGTTTCCGTCGCATTACAGCTGCCCGTTCCAGAGGCAAATATGGTCCCAAACGGCCGGTTAATCGAGAAACTACCAAGCGACTTCACGATATGGAAGGTCTTGCGTCAGTTCGAGAGCGGCATAGTCAGCCAGGGGAAGAACCTCAACATCACAGCACGGGGAGTTGCACAAACAACAAGTGGAGGCGCGAGCGGGAGTGGCCAGATGTATTACGAGACGCCAGTACTTAACATCATGGGCCGAGAGCTGGCTACGTTCGACGATTTCCAGAAGACGCTGTCGCAACTAGGATACAACTCGGGGAGCGTCCTGATCCGGTTGTCGTTTAAGAAAACCAACCAGACGTTATTTGAAGCTATGGGACAGATCAGTCAGTTTTTTCAGAAGTTGAAGCGGAGGCGAAGAAGACGAATCAGGCACCGACGCCTGCTGCGGAGGAAACAGTCAAGCCTGCGGTAGTTGAGACGGCCATGCAGCCCGCAGACTCTGAGATTGGAGCCCAATCTCCGCAGCTTGCAGATGCCCCGGACAGCCAGCAAACCAACGAAGCGCCAGTACAAGACTTGAAAGGTCAGGCGCCCCCAGCAGCGGAAGCCATGGATGTCGATCAGCCTGACCCGGCAGATCCTTTGCAGCCGGTCAGCGTCTTCCGGGCCCCAAGCGGAACGACACCTGCGGCAGCTCTTGCGGACGTGCCAGAGGACGACTACGCTCCCACGATTGCCCATGCGCAACTACACCAAGCTCGACTTCAGCAGAGCGCACAAAATAAACGTCTCCCGTCTGACAAAGAACTTGAAGCGCAGAGGCAAGCGGAAGAAGCCCGCCTGGCTGCTGTTTCCAAGGTGCCGATGAAAGTACGCTTCCCGGATAATACTTCTGCGCAATGGACCTTCGGTCACGAAGCCACCGGCGCCACCCTCTACCAGGGCGTCAGGTCTGTGATGGCTCACAACACACAGGCCTTTAGACTGGTCATACCGGGCAGCAAGGTCGTCGTCAAAGACGAGGATAGCCCAAAGAACCGCTTGATTCACGATTACAAGCTCACGCGTAGTGTGCTCTTAAGCTTGGTGTGGGACGACAGCGTACCGGCAGATGTTCGCAAGAAGCCCTTCTTGAAGGGCAGTGTTGCCCAGAAGGCTACCGATGTTACAGTTCCAGAAATCCCCAAAAGTGACGACAGAGAGGAACAACAACCTGTAGCCTCATCTTCAAAACCAGAGAAGAGGGAGGGAAGTGGCGATGGCAGCGTCGCCAAGAAGCTTCCCAAGTGGCTCAAGCTGCCCGGAAAGAAATAGATATGGTTTTTCTTTTGTACGGATTACAACACTCGACCACTGTCATCTGGAACTTGGCGAGCATATTATTGGTTTAGAGTTTGTTGGGCCGCAAGAGAAAGGACTGAAGAGCCCAGCAGCATTGCTACGAGTATCAAACATAGCCTAAAGCCTGTCATATTCACAACATGGTTAACGTGAAGGAATTCAGATCAAGGGGAGGCAGCAATGGGTGTGCTTGAAATTTTGGTATTTGTCGTCGTCGTAAACTGCAACTATTCCATGATGCAGCATATCAGACACCGTCTAATGGGGAGCCTGCAATAAGACCACAACTTTTTGTGACCACGCCTTTAACCCATATGCCCAACCCAGTAATTTGCCAGTACACCCGTACGTCGAATTGTTTTGTTTAGTGACCGACACGGCGGGACTCGGCGATGACGCGGGTCATCTCCTCGACCTTTCTCTTGGCGCGGCCGAAGGTGCCGAGCCTCTTCTTAGCGAGCTTACGAGCACGCTTGTCCTTGGAGTTGCGGAGCAACTCAATAACGCGGCGCTCGTAGGGGGCAAGGCTGTCGCAGAAGAGTGGTTAGCGCTCGGATCTGACAAGGGTAGAGCAGTGTGGAGGTCTATAAGCTGCCTCCGAGCGGAACCCAGGAGTCCTTTTACGATGCGAATGACACACAAAACTGTTCTACGGCAGTGAGAATGCAGACTTACCCAGCAACTTCCTTGACGACGTCACGGACGAAAGAGGTGCGCTTGCTCAGGTGACCCTTGGTGCGGGAGACGCGGGGCTTGACGACGCGGGGGGTGGTCTTCTATATTGCCGAAATAACATCAACCGGTCAGCGTCCATCTTCTGCAAGAAAAAGCGGCGGAGTGCTCGCTCCCCTCGTGGAGAGGGTTGTGTATATATGCAGAGATCCTCCACGAGGTGAGACGAAGCGGGATGAGGTATTCCCTTTCCCTCGGGAAGCCCTTTTATTGTGTTCATGTTCCCATTCTCGGTTCTTTCGAATCGAAAATTTCGTTTCGCAAATCGAGGGCTTCCTTCAGGTCGGGATGTTGGTGCTTGAGGTAGTAGTGGTGGTTCGACGTACGTGGCCGTGGTTAAGACCGACGGTGAGACCGGTGCGGGCGGGCGCTTCCTTGGCCATCTTGCTCGATGTTGGGCTGCTGATGGACGGTGGGTGGTCGGGTTAGTATTGTCGTGATGGTCAAAGAGGAGAAAGACTCACCCAAGAGAAAAAAAAGTTCCATACGTCGATTGGCAATTTTCGGCGGTGGGTTTGTGCGGTCACGTGCTTGGGGCTAGCGAAGAGATGTGACTGGCTTAGCGCCTTTCAATGGGATGGGGTCCATGAAAGCGCTGGACTGACACTGGTCCAGTGTGAAGTTCGCTTTGGAGGGGTTAGTGGGTTTTTATCTACGGTGAATTATGATTGGCTCGTCTCTTCGAGGGTTTTGGGGCAAGGTTCTACCTCACTTGTCGACCATCGTAGACCGAAGTCGCCATGCTTCACATAGTCAATCTCACCGACTTTCCAACACGACAACCCTGAAGTCGTACACGCATTTAGACCGAGAATCCAATGCATTCTGCGCCTTGGTGGCCTGGATGAACTTATTGCACCGCACCTCGTATCTGTACCTGAGCACCATCCGTCGCCTTGCAAATCGAAACCCGGGCTAGGCCCAGCGTTTTTGCCGCTTCCGTAGGCCAGCGAGGCCAAACCCAACCAGCCGGACTTGACAGCAGCATTGCCGCATTGCCGCGCATGGGCATCCTCCCGCCCATCAAGCCCGGGCTTGCATTGCTTTACCGCCCCCTCCGTCACTCTTACGGCTGGCAATGTATTCCTGCAACTTAGCCAAGTCTGCCTCCAGACGGCAAGGCCAATATAGTGTTTGTTCGTCCGTGGCCAACGCTTGAGCACAGCCCCCCGTGCTCCCTGAATGCCGTCGTAATAGCGTCTGGAAACCATGAACAACGGAGCGAGATCTACCCATTTCCAGCAAGGAGTTGACGCCTTCCCGGGGGTGCTCAAGGGGGCTGCGCCAGATGGGAAGTCATGCTGGAAAACATGAAACATACATGGCCCAATCACAGCCGGCGCTTCCCCTGAAAAGAGCCCGACCTACCACCGTCGGCGCGACGCTGGGTGCTTTTATGCCAGCATCAACCTCTTACACCCACTCTTCGCGGAGCGCGTTTTCTCCATATTATAGCAAGCCCGTCTTAATGACGGGCTGGCGTGTCCTCTCCCGCCCCTAAAATGGAGATAGGAGGCCCTCCTCGGCCATCTCGTGAACACGGGCGGTCCGACCGATTGCATCAGGATCTGCAGACGGCTCGCTGTTTTCCTGAGAGTGTAGCCATGACGAGCCATGTCGTTCCCACCCCTGAGAAGACCGGACCTGCGAGGAACGGCAATGGAGATCTGGCACTCCTGCTGCTGGGTCTCCTGTGCGTAGCTAGGCTATAATACATGTCGAGCTTGGAAAGGACGGACTGCTTGGGGGATCGGCATAGTCATTGACTTTGATCATCCTATTTCTTCGGCCCTTGCTGTGTCTCACAAACTTTTTCATCTGTTATCTGAACCTGGGTTCCTACGCTGAAAGTGGTTTACAATACTTGACATATCGTTCAATACCATACACACAATGCAGCTTTCACTTCTTCTCGTTGCTGCCCCCGTGGCCCAGGCCGTGGTCTCGTACATGACCGCCGTCCCGGAGCCTCTCATGGCCATGGTTGAATCCTCTGACTGCACTCTGCCCGATGACTTCCAGATTCAAGACTTCGCCGCCGATTCACCGGACGGCGGCGAGACGGTTGGCTCACTCGAATTCAAGTTCAACGACGACAGCACGATCCTCAGCACGCAGTGTCACCTCAACGCCTCGTCGGTCCCTGTGCCAAGCGATGGCCGGACGGCGCGGTATGCCTGCGACGATGCACGCGTGCAGTTCATCTGGCAAAATGGGACCATTACTGTAATCGAGAAGGTCTGCCCCGGCGACGATGGGTGAGTTGCAAACCACACATTTGACCCAGGTCTTGTGCGCCGGCTTCGTGATTAACGGACCATGATACAGTGCTGCCGACTACGAGGCGTCCGGAACGGCCGTTATTCCCGTTGTGTGCGACGGGGCCGCCGGAAACGGAACAGGCAACGCTGCACGGTCATCACCGCATAGACGCAGCAACGGCAGGAGGGCCGTCGAGTGCAAGGCCACCTCAGCCGACATCCGAGCGAGGTTCTTCAGCATCCAGCCTGTCCCGGGCGGTGTTGAGTAGAATACCTTGGGATGAACACGGGAATACGAAGACAGTACATGGTGGGTTGACGATGAAACAAAAGAAGGAATCCGCGCTGAGGCCAACTAACTCGGAGGAGGTTACGGGCGAGGTCCAGAACTGGGCAGGTCATGCTTCCCAGCAATTGGGCTGTACACAGTATGTCATACATAGGATGCAAGGCAAAGACAAGAGTCACATTGACGATGAAAATACAAAACAAACCAATTCTAGACCTTCACCCACTTCCCGAATAAGACTCTTGAAATGAAGTTCACCAGGTAGTCCCAAGTGAGCCTTGAAGAATGAGTAAGTGAAGGGAGAGGGGTTGCCGGGTCTGACAGCTTTTCGCGGGGCAATAACAGCCCTGTCCTAGGCCTTTTCCCCCCAGCAGTCGCTCGGCCCCAGGAACAGGGCGCCCTCAGGACCAACCGTTTGCCGGCAATCGTCGCTTGGCCGCGCCTCTCCGCATTTTCGTCGGCAAGATACAGCAAGCAGGTACTTGCCATTCTCTTTTGCGCATGGCCCGTATGACCTCACCACGCTCACCTCACGAGATCGGTCTGAGACGTCGGTATCCCATCCTATCTTGCAACTCGCCGAGCACGCGCACACCAACATCCCCGACAAATCCTATTCTTCTTCGCAGCACCGGTGCAATCGTCATCATGCGCTCTTGGAGGGCCAGGCTTTAGAAAGGCTTTCTTCGCCATTAAACGTGGACATCCTCGCTCAATCAGCATTCTAGACCAACCTCGCAACCCCGTCTGTCCTAACAACCTGCCAGTCGTAGTCTCACCTGTATCCTATTTTTGCTCCCCGCTCAAGTACTACGGGCTGCATTAAGAGAAAGAAAGGCACCCTTGCGCGATGTCTTCCAGCCTGGACAATTGACCATAGCCTACGTCGAGTACAATCGCTACAAGCAGACCATCCCGAAACCTCGAACGACATAATGTTTTTACCCATGCGATCTTTTCTCTACCTCCTCCAGCTTGCGCCACTGGTTGGACCAGCTTCAGCTACGCCGTCCGACAACGCGCAGCAACCCCTGCCGCCGAGCAATAGGAGCAAGACCGACGAGCCTCCGCCGATCGTCTCCGTCGAACTCTTCAGGTCCTTGGAGCGCACGTCTCGAATCGTCGATATAACCTACTGCGTCGGCACCGCGGGCATATCGCAGCCTTTCTCCTGTGTATCGCGCTGCAAGGAGTTTCCTTCGTTCACGCTGGTGTCGGCATGGAATACGGGTGTTCTGTTGAGCGACAGTTGCGGCTACATCGCCGTGGATCATGGTGTCCGTAGGCCGGGAGACGAGGACAGGTTCAACGGCGAGGTCGGGGAGAAGGCCATCATTGTCGCATTCCGTGGCACCTACAGTATCTCCAACACAATCATTGACCTGAGCACCATACCGCAGGAGTACGTGCCGTATCCGTCTCCCGATGACGGCGGAGAGGCACCCAAGGAACCTAAGCACAAGTGCAAGGACTGCACCGTCCATATGGGCTTCTTAGCGTCGTGGCGTCAGGCGCGGAAGCTGGTCATCCCCGAGTTGAAGAAGCTGAGGGAGCAATACCCCGACTATCGCATTCATTTGGTTGGCCACAGTCTCGGGGGCGCTGTTGCCATGCTCGCGTCTCTCGAGCTGAAGGTCTCCTTTAATTGGGACAACATCGTCGTCACGACCTTTGGCGAGCCCAAGGTCGGAAACCAGGGTCTATGCGATTACGTCGACGAGGTCTTCGGACTGAATGACGAGACAGATGAGGATTTCTTGAAGCGGACTTACCGCCGCGTCACCCACGCCGACGACCCGGTGCCACTGCTCCCGCTCACCGAGTGGGGATACAAGCCGCACGCCGGCGAGTATCACATTACCAAGGCGGAGCTGTCGCCGTCGCTCGAGGACGTAATTGTCTGCCGCGGCGATAGCGATGCGCACTGTATCACGAAAGGGGACGGCGGCTTCTTCGAGTCCCAAGTTCAAGACTCGGCGGAGGTTGCCAAATCAATGTCGAGAGTCGGCGAAACTAGGTGGATGAAGAAACTGCCGGGCTTTCCGGCGCGGCTCAAGCTTTGGCAGCTGCTCTTCGCCCACAGGGATTACTTCTGGAGACTCGGACTTTGCGTGCCTGGTGGCGACCCGGCCAATTGGGGACGAGACAAGTACGGCGGTCACGAGGGTATAATGTCAGACGAGCTTTGAGCGATTTGGCGTGCATTTGGGGGTGCGCTTGACTGTTTCCCCAAAGCGCTTTTGAACGATTGATTGTTACAGTACATTCGAGTGTATAGTATGAACGCAACTCGGGGTATTTGAGGAGCCAGGAACGATACGGCATTTGAATGCGGTAGCCGGCGTTTTTGCTTTATGATACCTCGTACTTAGTATGAGACTGTATGGAAAACCTGAAATTCCCTCACTATTGTCATGGTGTCAACTTTTGATTTGAATACTGGATACAACTCTCCGGAATGGTCTCGGCGGCAGCGTTCACCCAACGGGTGGGTTCGTTACTCACTCTTCTTCAGTAAGAGCTGCTAGCTGCATTTGTCTTTACCCCGCGGGAGACATCGCGAGAGCCTCAAAAATGGAAGTATCGGGAGACTGGTTTGATCAGAGACAGCTGGCCGAGCCAGATTTTGCGCGAAATGAAGATGTCTCGTATGGGCCTCTGATCGCTTCCCACGCCAAAGGAAAACAATACTCGATGGTTTGACTGTCCATCAGTGTATTTTGGCAAGTCTCGGTCAAGCTCCACCAGTTCAACGATGAGCCGAACTTCCAGAAGTCATCCTGATGGCCTCCTCCACACAAAAAAAAACACCCCTAGAAAAACTGCGGTCATGCAAGTTCTGGCCCTGCTAGCAAGCAATATGCGGGCGCGGGAACAGCCCCGGTGGATGTGCCCGCAACGTCCCAAGCCTGCTTGTATTTCTCGCGGCTATCCGGCCGCTTAACAATGTCCCTGCTGACCCGAGGGCCAAGGTGGACTCAACAAGGACTGGGTTTGGTTGTCATCTGCGTGAAAGCGCGTTGTCCGCGCCTCCGGACTTTGAGGTCTCATGCCACTTGGAAACGGGAAACTGGGGTGAATGATGAGGGGTAACGGGTAACGGAGCAACAAACTCGTAGAGGGGACGCCGTATCAGCACTGCCGGAAATAGACTATTCTTGATCGAAGCGCATGCTTGGGATCGCGGAGGATATTTTGAGCAACATCCGCCTAGAGGATGCCACGCGATAAGGCGGCAGCCATGGGCCTGTCGCATGCGAGTCGCTTGTTCGACCCAGCTGCATGGAAGGGGATCCCTCCATGGGCTGTGCTGGCTGTGAGTCACCAAAACCGTGATAGTCTCGAAATGGAGGGTGGCAATGGCTATGTTTGGGACGAAATAGGAGGCCAAGAGATTAGAGATCAGAAGTTAAGAAGTACGAGACTGATTGGGGTCGGTCAGAGGAGAGTTACCGAGCTGCTTTGGTGTCTTTTTGGCTGGATTGGGTTGAGTTCGGTTGGCCATATGATCACATCTAGGCCTTTGACGTTTCACTGGCAGGGACTCCGCGAGGAGAGCAAGCCGGGGATGACGGCTGGTACGCTGATCCAACGGGGGACCACCCCTTGTGTTGAAACAGGTTTCTTGGGGATGAAGGCAGAAGAGCCACCACAGATTGACGAACGATCGGATATTTTGCAGACTGGGCGTCGGTGGGCGGGCAAAGTGGTTTCGTGCATGACGCGGCACCACCTTGCTGACAAGCATGCGTGCGAGCGGCAACGCAAGATGCAGGCTACAGTTGGGGCCACCGTAAAGCAACGTGACCGGTCAAAAGAGTGTCATCATGGTTGGGCGGCAGATGGGCTGGAATCGTGGCTTGGTCGGCCGAGTGGCTGCTTGTCCCCGGCAGTGAGGCGTCGGCCTCAGGAAGACAAGTAGAAGAGCAACACGGCTGTCTTTGGTCGAGTCTCGACGGCGGTTGGCCAAGACCGAATCGTGTACGACCGGCAGCACCTAATCTCAATGAGCAGGGCGTCGTCGTGGAATTTCCGCTGGCCTTGTCTATTCCACTTTGCAGGGCTCTCTAGTGGATTGTCGTCAAGGGTCTTTTGGCGCTCACAATAGGAACAGCTACTCAACTTGTCTGGCAAGCAATTTCCCGTGGTCACCAACCGCGAGGTGCAGTCCAGCTCGACCATCAGATGGACAATAGTGACTGACGCCCAGGTAGAAGATGAAAAGCGAGTGACTCACAAGCCAAGTCATGGGTGGTATGAGACAGCGGGAAGGGACGTTGATCCGAGACAAGATGGGATGGCATTTGACAATGGGCAGATGGACAAATGCTCATATCCTCGTAGTTTGGTGTGAGATAAGCCACCAGAAGCAGGAATACCAGGACTCGCTGCGGCTGACCATCAATTTTGGTGGGTGTTTTTGGGCGTATTACATCCCATTTGTTTGTGCCCGCTGGAGTTGATGGATTGTGCAGTCGATTACCAAGACCATCGGCTGTCGACTTGTGTTGCTGGAGGTTACGCCATCGCTGTGTTGGGCAGAGCACAGGAGGTGAAGTGGACGTGACGCGATGGGAGGTGAGGTGAGGGGCGGAGATTTTCGCTGATGGGTCGACCATGGGGTGTGTGCTGAGCAGGAGCAGCGGACTCTATCACGCGTAGATGTGCTTGGAACGAGAGAGAATCATCAGAGGGGGGGATCACGAGACGAGAAAAAAAGAGCAGTTTTGGCCCGGGAATGAGATACGTACATGGCGGGCGTGTCGTAAAGCAGGAGCGGGGAAGCATGGAGAGGGTGAGTTTAACCTCGAGATGTCCAGCCAGCCAGTCAGCAGTCAGTGTTTGCCATCCCAATGCCACAAATGCTGCTGTGTTGTTGTGCTATGCTGTATTGTGCTGATCCTATACACACTCGAGCTCTCACATTCAACAAGCCCAGGCAAATGACCTTCACCTGAGTTATCTGGGTGGCCTGAGAGACCCCCTCACGGACTCAAATTGGCCAGCCCATTTCCTCATTTCTTTAATTTCGTAAGACTGGAGAGGTGGCTCTGACAATCTCAAGATTCGCTCAGGCGGCCTTATGAGAGTTGCTGGAATGGGTAAGTGGTCCATCTCAACGGTAATTTGCAGATGGGACACTGGCCCGGCAGGAACGGGCTCGTTGGTTTTGACTTTGAAAATAAGAGAAGCAGTCGCCGTGGGCTTTCCCTGATGTACCTATCCTGTACATGCTCAGCTTTCTTCTGCCGGCTGCTTTTCACTTGAGGACTAGGGCGCTACATCGTGTCCCAACTCTTCTCTGGATACGGAATCTTGCCTTTGATGCTCGGCAGGCTAAGGTAATCTCAGGGCCACAATCCACCCAAAGGGATCTCACCACATGCTAATGATATTTGGCCCTGGCTGTCCTCGTTCGGTCCCAGTCTGTCCAAACGCTCTCCTTTTCACACCTGGAAATACAGAATGGAGCTTTCGCCTAAGCTACTCCGAACCTCTGATAAATACACAGCAATGCGAAGATAAATGCAGCGAGAGGACGAAATACCCCGGCTTCTTCCCCCTGCCACTTGTCCACTGCCTACTCGCTAGCCTCAACTTTCTAAGGTACCGTTCTAGCAACCTTGGGCCTAGAGTACAGGAGAGCCTAAGGTAGCCCAGCCCAGCGCCCCGTTTCTCTTCCCCTCCCGCCAAATTGGAACCTGCCCATGCCCTGGACCAGAGTCCCCGAGCACCCGAGCCTGACCACCTCATTCCCATCCAATTCACTTCACCAGTCCAATCCAATCCGGGGCCAGCACAGGAGGAAGGGGGAGGGGTTTGGGAGGAAAGGGACGTAGTGGGGTTGAGGCGGCAGGTGCAGCCAGCAGCCAGCAGGCACAGGCCCCGGCCAGGACAGGCACGTTACGGTACGGCGCGGTAATAAGGTAAAGTGTCATGGGGGGCTGTTGCTGCTGAAGCAAGAAGTAGCGAAGCAGCGACCCCGACCTAGGAAAATCAGCAGGAGAAATAGAGGGAAAGAGCGACTTAGGGGGACAGTGGACTTGGGACTTGGTCCAACCCGATTAAATCTTCACTGGCCTCGCAACTTCCCTTTGAGATTCCCCCCTCCCAAAATAATTCGTCACACGTAAACACTCCCTCCGCCTTCCCTCCTTCTCCCACCGCACATCTTTTTCCACTCTTCAACAACAAAACAAAGCCGCGTCAACTTCCCCCCAACTCCCGTTGCACGCCCTACCACAATATCCATTCCTACCTTTGTCAACTTCTTTTCCACCTCAACCTAGTTGCATCACCTCAATTCCGAAGCTCAACATGTCTGGCGATGTAAGTACCTTTTCCCCCACGCTGCTCAATACCACCACCACACTCCAAAACCCCTCCGTCGCCCCTCGCCCGCCTCTGCCATGCCCGTGTCACGGCAACAAGGTGGCGACGATGCGACCGCTGAACTGCTGCCTGTACAGCGCTCGTTGGCGATTGTCTTGCTTTAGCTAGGATGACCGAGGTCGACTGGCTGCTCTCCTATTCTCGCCAAATAACTCATCGCTGCCATGCCCTCCAGAAAGAAAGCATACTGACTTGTGCCCCTCTTCTAGCGTGAAAGGTTTGTGCAGAGCTTCCTCTTCGACGATGGGCCATCTCCCATCAACCAGACCTCCCTCTGCCGAGGCGTCTAGCGCGCAACATTTGTACTGACTACTGCCCTATAGCAAGACCTTCCTCGCTCGCCTTTGCGAGCAGGCCGAGCGCTACGATGAGATGGTTGGCTACATGAAGGAGGTCGCCAAGCTGGGCGGTGAGCTGAGCGTCGACGAGCGCAACCTCCTCAGTGTTGCGTACAAGAACGTGGTCGGTACCCGCCGTGCCTCGTGGCGCATCATCTCCTCCATTGAGCAGAAGGAGGAGAGCAAGGGCTCCGACAAGCACGTCGGCACCATCCGCGAGTACCGTACCAAGATCGAGACCGAGCTCGAGCAGGTCTGCCAGGATGTCCTCGACGTTCTCGACGACAGCCTCATTCCCAACGCCCAGACCGGGGAGTCCAAGGTCTTCTACCACAAGATGTACGTTTTCCGATGCCGCCGCCTGTCGTAGTCCATGTCGATGTCGATCCTGGATCCGGAACTAACCGTTGCGTCCCACAACCCAGGAAGGGTGACTACCACCGCTACCTTGCCGAGTTTGCCTCTGGCGAGAAGCGCAAGGGTGCTGCCACCGCTGCCCACGAGGCCTACAAGGTATGAAGAGAGAGAAAAGGGCCCTTTAAAATTTAATCGCCCTCGAGGACACTGGAGCTGACGCCACGGATTTGAACAGAGTGCTACCGACGTCGCTCAGACTGAGCTGACCCCCACCCACCCCATCCGCCTCGGTCTGGCCCTTAACTTCTCCGTCTTCTACTATGAGATCCTGAACTCGCCCGACCGTGCTTGCCATCTCGCCAAGCAGGCCTTCGATGATGCCATTGCCGAGCTCGATTCTCTCTCCGAGGAGTCTTACCGCGACAGCACTCTCATCATGCAGCTCCTGCGTGACAACCTCACCCTCTGGACCTCTTCCGACAGCGGCGACGCTGAGGGTGCCGCCGCTGGCACCGCCGAGGCTCTGAGGAGAAGAAGGAGGAGCCCAAGACCGAGGAGCCTAAGGCCACCGAGGAGACCCCTGCTGCCTCCTAAACCCCTATCTTACCCTGATACCACTCTATCTCGGCTCACGGTAGGACTGAGATGACTCGTCTGTTCGGCTGTCGGTATGCGCGACATGCGGACCTTCTGATGGCTGGATCTGGCCGCCACATTAGTGGCTGATGATATCTGTGACTCGCGACACGCGAGTCTCTTGGCGAAAGGGGAGGGGTTTGAGGGGTTTTGGACGCGGAGAAAGGAATAATGCGTGGCATGGTCCCTTTTAGTCCCTTGGATGTCCACCCTGCTCTGGAACAGCTTTGTTGCTCGAACCAGGGAGGTCTTTGGAGGACCCTATTTGGCAACTAACTACCGACGTTCCCCTTCTCCATATCCGCCCATGCCCAGAATCTTTTCTCCTTTTGTTCTCCCTGAACCCTGCTTTTTACCCCTGTGCTGGATGGTTTACGGCTGTCTTGTGTTCTCTTTTCGGTTTTCATAGTGGTCCTTCAGTTGTCGCGCGTCTTCTCACGGAGAGAGAGAAAGTCCTTCCCCCCAAATGCCCCCTGTCTATTCAGTCTACAAGACCAAAAAGAAAATAACAAACGCTCATCAACAATCTTGGGCCAATGACTCAATGAGTTTGATTGAGTGATTTCACAGGTGACAATGTGCTGAATGAGGTTTCGGTGCGAGATGCAAGAATGGCATCTTGACTTCTGGTGGCCAGCAAGGCGTCGTGGGGGTTTCAAGACACTGCATCCGTGATGTTGAAAGACCCCGGTGTCTGACAGTCTCGCCACCAAACAGACACCGTTGGCTCGAGGCTCGCATCAGAAATCGGCAGGATCAAGTGGAGAATGAACAAATTGGTATTTCCCTAGCATGTCTATACCCATCCAACTATGTATTATGTGTGAAACGACCCTTATCAACAAGAATGAAAACGCCTAGCACCGCCGTCCAGTTTCCCATATTTCACACAGTTCTCTGGCATGCGCCCTCGTTGCAAAACCTCCACGAGGTGTTCACCTGCTCACCCTGTGCATGTACGATGATCAACGGCTCCCGTGGGCCCTTGCGAGCAGCCTCTCGGCCCTCTTAAGTCGTGCCTGCTTCTCAGCAATCAGATTCGGCACGTGCCCCCGGCCCTCGGAGTCGGCCTCGTCGACGGCGCAGTCCCCGTCCACGTCCGCTTCCGCGTCGGCGGCGGCGTTGTTCGTGACGTTAGGGAAGCCTGCGAGGGTCGCACGTCGGTACATCTTGGTGGCATCCTCGGCGCCGCGCGGCGGCATGGGCCCGCCGGTCCTGCTCCCGCTAAGTTTGCGGACAAGGCTACGCATGCCGCGGAAGATTGGGTTGTTGCCGTGCTTCGTGCGGAAGATGCCTGCCGGCACGTGTCCGCCGGGGAGCGTCTCCGACCGGTCGAGATAAGCCGCGGATGGTTCCAGACCCATTGCCGACGGGGCTCCGAGGCGGGAGCATGTCGGGCAGTATGTCGGTTGCGAGGGGAGTATGTCGCCGCGGGGGAAGGTGAAGGCATCGCCTGCCCCTGGTGAGGATGCTGAGGAGGCGGCGGAAGAGGACACGGCGGAGAGGGAGATGTTTGTGGAAGAGGCGGATGCGGCTGGGGAGGACGGCGGGCATGTACATAGGGACGCCGAGGCTGCCACCTCCTCGCGCCAGACTTGAATTCGTTGTTGCTTGGTGAGAGATGGATCGTTCAGGGACATATTGGCGGTGGTTTGTTATTGGTTTTGGTGATACTCTTAGTATTTTGAGGGCTTCGTGTGTTCCGGGTGTTTATGAGGATGCGGTTATACTAGGTAGCAGGTGACCAAACTTTGAGTACTGGCTTCTTGATACTCGTGATTACAGGTTGCGGATGTTGAGTTGCTAATATTGGAATGAAGACAGTGCCTTCTCAGCCAAGACCGAAAGTACGAGTTTTGCTAGGGCTTCGAGAAGGTCTGCGCGCCTCCCTGACAGATGAAGCAGAATTAGGTGTTCGCCCTTGAGAACGGTTATCGCCAAGGTCCGTCCGCTTTGGTTACTTTCGTCGTAAGGACGAGAAAGTGTAAATTCAGGGAGGGAAAAAGGTGGAAAATAAGAGAATAGGAGGATATTAAAGTTCGGAGCGTGTCGTGTAGGTGAGGTAACACACGGGACCTGGCTGGGGTGGTGTTATGGGCGTCTCCGTCCCTGTTCGGTAGATCGCCTTAAACACACGGTTCATGTGCCCTTCCGTCGTGTGTTCACCCAATCTGATTAGTTGGCGCCAACCCCGGATTCCGATGCCCCCCAGATGTGTGTGAGTGTGTGTGGGAGACGATGGCGGTGGGCAGATGACAGTACTAGGGCGGGTTGAGGTGCGAGGTAGAAGACGGCTGGGAGTGGACAAGAGTTTGGGGGGTTCAGGGCAGCAAAAACAGATAAGGATGCAGAAAGATGGATGAACGAGTCAAGCCTTTCTCTTGTCATCCAGTCTTTGGAGGAGTTGGGTGTGAGGTCTTGGCGGGAAAACGCCTCGGGCGTATGAAACAAAAAGGCTGATGAGCCAACCACAGGAACAGGAAGAGAACAAGAAGAAAAAAAGAAAGAATCAGGCTCGATAAGAAGAAAAGATATCAACGGCAAACGAATGAGGCTGGTGACCGGTCAGGCTAGGTAATCAAGTCCTCTCTTTGGCGGCAGGTGTCGAGGACAAAAGGCGATGGCCTTGGGTTCGAAGCGGTATTGGTTGATGCTTGGTGATTCCTACAGGTCTCAAAAAAA